>CAKKXW010000526.1:0-22726 GCA_920937365.1 Sphaerophoria rueppellii | reverse complement strand
TGTACAGTTTTACCTTAGTTGCTCGAGAGAGGGCTTTTCCACTCAATTGCTTTCTAAGCCCAAGGAAACAGCGATTAGCAAGAGTTATTCTTCGTCTGATCTCGACGCTGGTGTTATTGCCCGTGTTTATAGCGGAGCCTAGGTAGACAAACTCCTCTACTACCTCGAAGTTATACGCGTCTATTGTGACGTTCTGCCCGAGCCGTCGGTGTTGGGTGTCCTTCCTTGAAGACAGCATATGCTTCGTTTTTCCCTCATTTACCGCTAAACCCATTTTTGCCGCTTCTGTCTCAATTCTCACAAAGGCGCCATTGACATCACGCTGTGTTCTTCCCATTATATCAATATCATCGGCGTACGCGAGAAGTTGAACAGATTTTTGGAAGATAGTGCCTCTGGTGTTGACGTTGGAGTTCTGCACTATCTTCTCAAGAACGATGTTAAAGAAATCGCATGACATTGCATCGCCTTGTCTGAATCCTTTTTTGACGTCGAAAGATTCCGTGAGCTCGTTGCCAACCTTGATGGAGCAGCGTGAGTTCTCCATCGTCATTCTGCACAAGCGAACGAGCTTGGCAGGGACGCCAAAACTAGACATAGCTTTGTACAGTTCGTCTCTGTAGATGCTGTCATACGCGGCCTTAAAATCGATGAAAAGGTGGTGGGTATCGATTTGGAGTTCATAGGTCTTTTCCAGGATCTGCCGCAACGTGAAAATTTGGTCGATGGTTGACTTTCCTGGCCTGAAGCCACATTGATAAGGACCAATAAGATTGTTGACGAAAGGCTTCAGACGTTCACATATTACGGCAGAGAGGATCTTGTAGGCGATGTTTAGTAGACTTATTCCTCTATAGTTGGCGCAGTTTAGAGGATCTCCCTTTTTCAGGATCGGGCAAACAATGCTGAGGTTCCATTCATCGGGCATGCATTCCTCTGACCATATCTTACAGATGATTTGGTGCATGCTCCTATGTAGCTCGTCGCCTGCTGCTTTGAACAACTCAGCAGCTAGTCCATCTGCTCCAGCGGCTTTGTTGGATTTCAGCCGTGATATTGCGGTTTTCACTTCTTCTAGGTCGGGTTCACGGAATTGTTGGCTATCATCGTGTCCGATGAAAGGCTCCTGTCTGACGGCGGTATTTTGTTCGTCGTCGCCGTTATACAATCTACAGAAGTGGTCTTTCCAAATCCCCAGCATTGACTGCGATTCTACTATGATGTTCCCTTCTTTATCTCTGCAGGCATCAGTTCTTGCTCGATGACCTTGAGCCAGCTGTTTAACCTTTCGGTAAAACCGCCGAACTTCATTCCTGCTGTTGGCTTTCTCAACATCCTCGATCTGACGCTTCTCATGCTCTCTATTTTTCTTCCTGAGAAGCCGGCGTTCCTCTCTCCTCTTTTGCTCGTAGAGCTCACGAGCAGCTCTTGTCCTTCTATGCAGCGCCGCTTTGTATGCCTCCTGCTTGGCTGCATGGGCCTACCTGCATTCTTCATCAAACCAGGGGTTTCGTTTTGGTGGCTGTGTGAAACCCAGCACATTAGAGGCGGCATCTCTAACTGCTCTTTGGCAATGTTGCCACTGGTCTTCGATACTTGATGTTGGCGGCATAGGACTCCTTAAGAGGTTACTTGACACTCGATCAGAGAATGATCTGGCGATCTCTTGCGATTGTAGCCGTCCGACGTCGAATTTTCTTGCAGCATTTCTTTGATTTGGCCGTTGTCGGGCTACGACGAGGTAGTGGTCCGAGTCGATGTTAGCTCCTCGAAAAGTTCGAACATCTAAAATGCTGGACAAGTGCCTTCCGTCGATCGCAATGTGATCAATCTGGTTGACGGTTGATTGATCAGGAGATCTCCATGTACCTTTATGGATGTTGAGATGAGGGAACCAGGTGCTTGCTACCACAACTTTTCGCCCCGCAGCAAAATGGATCAGCCTGAATCCGTTATCGGATGTGGTGTCGTGCAGGCTATGCTTTCCGACCGTTCCACCAAAGATGTCCTCTTTTCCCAGCTTTGCGTTAAAATCGCCGAGGACAATTT
Organism: Sphaerophoria rueppellii; assembly: GCA_920937365.1. Lineage (NCBI taxonomy): Eukaryota > Metazoa > Arthropoda > Insecta > Diptera > Syrphidae > Sphaerophoria > Sphaerophoria rueppellii. Next base: position 20,677 of record CAKKXW010000526.1, on the reverse strand, counting down.
TAATGTCATAACTAGGACATTGCTCGTATGTTTTGTCGAGGAGCTCGTAGAACTCGTCTTTGGTGTCGTCCTTTTTCTCTTCTGTGGGGGCATGCGCACATATTAGGCTGATGTTGCCGAATTTAGCCTTGATTCGGATTGTCGTGATGCGTTCACTCACGCATTTGAAGCTCAAGACTTTTTGCCTGAGTCTGCTTCCCACGACGAATCCGCATCCAAATAGTCGCTGTTGTTGCTCTCGGTAACAATTACCATAGTAGATGTCGCAGTTTTTTATCCTCCTTTTGCCCGGTCCATCCCATCGCATTTCCTGGATAGCGGTAATATCTGCTTTGTAGCAGTTGAGGGTCTCCGCTAACTGTTCGGCAGCACGCGGTCTATTAAGGGAACTAACATTCCACGTGCATATCCGAAAATTGTTGTCCTTTGTACATTTGCTTGGGTCGTCATCAGTGTATCCGTCCGTTTCCGAGGCCTGTTGTTGCTTCGCAACTAAACTTTTTTCTACGTGGTCGGGAAGTCACCCCAACGCACAACCCCCAACCTGGAGTACCAGGCACTTGATGTGACTCCAAGTGCAAGAGCCGGAAAAACCGCTCCTTTTACGGCCTGGGCTTCAAATAAGTCGAAGTAGCCCGTAAAGGTGTTCACCAAGTAGTTCGGCCTAACTGGAACTGGAGACGCCACCGTTGATTCCAAAGAAGAAATTCATTCGCTGCCTTCCCTCGGTGGGAGTGCCTTGGTGGGAACACTCCTTCGTTGTGGGGTAATTGGTAGTAACAGCCTACTCCGCTTCGACCTGTCGACCATGGGAGGCCCTTCTGCGAAATCAAGTTTCGCGATCGCATAGCTCTAAGCTTCATAGTAGTAGTTACCGTAAGCCGCTCCGCCACGTCAAGGCTTACCCCGTGGAGGGCCTTGCTTCAGCTTGGTTCAAGATATAAAGATATGATTATAGGAGGTGATTTCAATGTCAATCTTCTTGTTAACAATTCTACATCGCGCCTTCTCAAATATCTCTGCAATAAACTTAGTTTATCGATTGTTAACAAAATTTGGCCAACTTGTTTTCAATCAGCACTGAATCCTTCACTGATTGATATTTTTTTAACTTCATCGGTGGATAAGATCTTATGTTCGGATCAAAGAAGTCTTACTTCAGATTTTATCCATGATTTGATTTTTTGTACTTTTCAGTTCGATACTAAAAAAAAATTCTCGTGCCCCTACTTCTTACAGCTTTCGTTCATATCGTTCTTTTAATGTTAGATACTAGTGTTCAAAACAATATTTCAAATGTATACGGGGATGATATATTATATACAAGCGATGTAAATACAAAAGTGATGATTTTTAATGATCTATTGCAACTTCTTTTCGACATACATGTTCCAGTCGTAACTAAACGCGTGAAAAAGTCTAGAGCTTGTACGTGGTACAGCAGGGATATTGAAGCACAAATCAAAGAAAGGGAATGGTTCTACAAAAAATACAAGAAAAATCCATGGGATTATAATCGAAACCAATATGTTTTCGCACGAAATCGTGTAGTATCGCTTATTCGATCCCGAAAAAAAAGCATTTTTTTTGCAAAAACTCGACATCTCATTGGATTCAAAGACGCTTTGGCATAATTTAAAAAGTATCGGTACTGTGAAAGACAAAAACGCAACGATGTGTTCCTTACATCCCGAGTCTATGAAGACATTTTATGCTTTTTCTGTAGATAATACAAGTCTGCCTCTTAGCCTGCCTGAAAACGATGATGGTATTTTTTCTTTCAATTGTGTGAGGGATAATGAAATTTTTAATGCATTTAAACGAGTTAAATCCAACACTATGGGTTCTGATAACATTTCTCCGAAGTTTATTCGCTTAATTCTGCCACTTATTATGCGACCTTTAAATCACGTCTTTAACAGTTGTTTCTATAGATGTGTGTCCAGACCTTTGGAAAAATGCTATAGTGATTCCCATTCCAAAAAAGAATAATTCATTACAACCCTCTGACTTCAGGCCGATTAGCTTGTTGCCTTTTTTAGGAAAAGTTTTTGAACGCCTAGTAGCTGATCAGGTTACAACCTTCATTCATACAAGTAATAAATTATCAAAATGGCAATCAGGTTTTCGTCTGAAACACAGTTGTGAAGCAGCTGTAGTCAAGGTAACTTCTGATTTTCGCGCTGCGCTGGATTGTGATCAACTGGGTACTATCAGCTTTCGACTGTATTAATCACCAAATTTTAATTGCAAAACTGTATAACAATTTCTGTTTTTCAAATATTGCTCTTATACTCCTGAAAAGCTATCTATCTAATAGGTCTCAAAAAATAAAGACAGTGCAGGGTTCTTCAAGTCCTTATATCAACAACTGTTGGGTTCCACAAGGTTCTATACTAGGACCACTTCTTTTTTCAATGTTCATTAATGACCTTCCAGATGTTGTTAAAAACTGTAACATCCATATGTATGCTGACGATGTTTTACTGTATATCTTTCGTAAAATTGGATTATTGGAAGACTCCGCTGCTCGAAAAAATGAAGATTTGGAAAATATACAAACCTGGGCCGATTCCAATAGACTTCAGTTAAATCCGTCAAAAACACTGTGTATGGTTTGTTCTAGGTGTGATATTGGCAATATTGACCTACCTGAAATTGTTTTAAATTCACAGGTCATTAGGTATGTACGGAAGGTTAAATACCTTGGTTTTCAAATAAATTGCAATTTGAGTTGCTGTGATGCAATTTCAGAATCTATCAGGCGAATTTACTACGGACTGCGTTCTTTAAGATCTTTTGCACATTTCATGGATATTGAATTGAAAAAACATCTTGTTAAAAGTCTTATACTACCTTATTTTACTTTTAACTGTAACGTGTACCCTAATCTTGACTTCGAATGCAAACAGAGACTTAACATCGCATACAACGACTGCTTACGTTTCATCCACAACAAACCTAGATATGAAAGTGTTTCGTTTTTCCATGATTCTTTACTCAGTTTAAACTTAAATAAGTTCTTAATTTCACGTAACTTAATACTTCTTCATAATATCATTTACGGGAAGAGTCCTGTGTATCTTGGTGAATTGATTACATTTACTCAGTCACAAAGAGGTCTCCGGCTTATTCTAACTCGTTTTACACACACCATTGCTGATCGATCTTTCTTCGTTTTTTCTGTGAGAGTATGGAATGATCTTCCTATGAGATTCAAAGAACCACTCTTCCAGCTTCGTTCAAAAAGAAGATTTTCACATACCTCGCTACATCAAATTATTAAATTAATTAATTATACATTAAAAAAAAATAAAAAAAAATAAAATAAAATAAAAAAATACAATAAAATAAAAAAATAAAAAAAAAACATATATATATATTTGCTTTAATATAAATTTTTATTTAAACTTTTCTGTATAGTATATTACAGTAATTCTGTATACACTTGGTAAGCTAACTTCGGATACTCTTAAAAGTTTCAACCTTATTGTATCAAGTCATGTTCACATACAAACAAATACAAAATACAAATACAAACCCGTAAAGTTCGCTGTTGTATCTTCTTCGCCATTCCCCTTCAATGCACACGGGGCCAAAGATGACCCGAAGCATAAGGCACATTGCCCGTGTTTATAGCGGAGCCTAGGTAGACAAACTCCTCTACTACCTCTACTTATATGTGTCTATTATGACGTTCTCCCCAAGCCGTCGGTGTTGGGTGTCCTTCCTCGAAGACAGCATATACTTCGTTTTTCCCTCATTTACCGCTAAACAAATTTTTGCCGCTTCTGTCTCAATTCTCACAAAGTCGCCATTTACATCACGCTGTGTTCTTCCCATTATATCAATATCATCGGCGTACGCGAGAAGTTGAACAGATTTTTGGAAGATAGTGCCTCTGGTGTTGACGTTGGAGTTCTGCACTATTTTCTCAAGAACGATGTTAAAGAAATCGCATGACAGTACATCGCCTTGTCTGAATCCTTTTTTGACGTTGAAAGATCCCGTAAGCTCGTTGCCAACCTTTTTGGACCAGCGTGACTTCTCCATCGTCATTTTGCACTAGCGAACGAGCTTGGCAGGGATGCCAAAACTAGACATACCTTTGTACAGTTCGTCTCTGTAGATGCTGTCATACGCGGCCTTAAAATCGATGAAAAGGTGATGGATATCGATTTGGAGTGCATAGGTCTTTTCCATCTGCCGCAACGCAAAAATTTGGTCGATGGTTTACTTTCCTGGCCTGAAGCCACATTGATAGGAACCAATCAGATTGTTGAAGAAAGGCTTCAGACGTTCACATATTACGGCAGAGAGGATCTTGTAGGCGATGTTTAGTAGACTTATTCCTCTGTAGTTGGCGCAGTTTAGAAGATCTCCCTTTTTCAGGATCGGGATTTCAGCCACGATATTGCGGTTTTCACTTCTTCTAGGTCGGGTTCACTGAAATGTTGGCTATCATCGTGACCGGTGAAGGGCTCCTGTCTGACGGCAGTGTTTTGGTCGTCGTCCCCGTTATACAGTCTACAGAAGTGATCTTTCCAAATTCCCAGCATTGACTGCGATTGTACTATGATGTTCCCTTGTATTCTTGCTTAGGTATATTTAAATCAAATAAGTCAATACGTGTCAAGGGCTCATAGAAACCATAGTTGGTACGATGTTTTGGTTCATGTACCAAGTGCTTCCTACGAAAATTATAACCGCCACCCGATGGTTGAAAGATATAGCGCCAAGTAATTCCAGTGCATCTGTTACACCAGATGGAAGAATACCATGTCATTGTTATTTTGTCTACTTGACAATGTTGCCATTTGTCGAGTTAGCAAATGGTTTTCATAAGAGGGGACATTCAAAGTATTACTCCATAGAATACCTCTCAAGGCAAAACGAGTAAAATTTCGTTGAACAGCTTCTAGCCTCTCGAATATGAATATTGTAATGAGGTGACCAAACTTGGGAAGCGTATCCTAAGTGAGGACGAACATAGCAATAATATAGAGCGCGCGTTATATTTGGATCGCAGAACTCCTTTGACCAACGCTTTATAGATCCAAGCATTGAGTTTGCTTTATTCACCATGTTGTTAATGTGCACAGAAAAATCTAACTTAGGGGTAAAGATAACCCCAAGATCTCTTACGGAAGTTAGGTTAGGTTAGGTTATATGGGCTGACAGTCACACTTAGATCACGGTAGATCCCTTGTGATACCCTGAAGTATTGCAACTTCTGAAAAAGTGGTTTAACCTATGAATTCTATGGTTAATCGAGCCATTTGGTGGACTTGATAAAGTTCAATAGGCGATTGCCTGGGAGTTCAGATAGGTCTTCTAGTTCATTGAAGAAATAGTTGCCTAAAAATTTTGATCTAGTACGGCAGAGTGCTGGACAGTGGCATAGGAAGTGAGCCGTATTTTCGTGCTCTTCCTCATCGCCGCAGCCTCTGCATATGTCGTCCGTACTAAGCCCCATCTTATTTTTGTGGTAGCCAAGTAGGTGAGAACGAGGCCAGAGTTTAATGGTGTTACCGCAGGTTTCTAGTAGGTTCCATCTATCATTTGCTTTCTGAATGATATTGTTTCTAATGTTTCTTTTTGATTCGCATTGAGGGATTCTGATGTTATGGTCTATGAGAGAGGGATCAAGTATCGAGCCTTCTCTTGCAAGATCATCCGCTTTTTCATTTCCTGGCACACCACTGTGACCGGGAACCCAGCAGAGTCTTACGTTGTGCTGCATACCAAGAACCCTTAGCTCTTCGCGACAGCAAGACACAAGCTTTGACTTGATTTGCGTGGCAGAGATAGCCTTAATTGCTGCTTGGCTATCAATGAAAAAGGTGATGTCAGCGTGTGGTATCGCCATCATGGATGTTTGATTAGCAGCGTTTTTCACTGCCAAGATCTCGGCTTGGAAGACACTGCTATGGTCTGGAAGTCTGAATGAACTGGTAAGGCTAAGATTTTCTGAGTAGAAACCTGCCCCTACTCCAGTTATCATTTTCGAGCCATCGGTAAAGATGGTAAAGTTCGATTCATTAGTGTAGGGTACACTGATTTCCCATTCTTCCCTATTAGGGAAACTGGTAGTAAAGTTTTATTGAAGTCAAGATAAGGGGTCATGTAATCAGTACAAACGTTGTAACCAACGTATTTTGTAAGTAGTATGGCCATGTTGACTAGATCTCCAAATATTTGTCTGACAAAGTCGAAAAGCGCTATTTACTGCTGATTCTTGAGCAAATAAGTCTATGCGGGTGAGATTTAGGATCACTTCGAGACCCGCAGTTGGGGTAGTCCTCATCGCCCCTGTAGTGCTAATGCATGCCATTCTTTGTACTTTGGTAAGGGTTTTTAAGTTCGAGGATTTCTCCTGAGTTTGCCACCAAACCAAACCAAACTACCATAAGTTAGAATGGGTCTAACTATGGCTGTGTACATCCGCATGATTATCTTAGGATTTGGTTCCCAATTTCTTCCAAGAATCCTATTACACGAGTAGAGTGCAATCATGGTCTTCTTGTATCTTTCTTGTATGTTAGGACCCCAGTCGAGTTTCTTATCCAAGATAACTCCAAGATATCTCGCTTTTTCTGACAGTTTAAGTGGGGTGTTGTCAATTTTTGGCAGTTCGAAAGAAGGGATTTTCCTCCTATTGGTGAAAAGTACCAGTTCTGTTTTCTGTGGGTTTATTTTAAGATCGCATTTGTTGGTCCAGTTACTGACCTTAGTTAATGCGTTTTCTAATTGTTCGCTTACAGGGGTTAGGTATTTTCCTGTCACCAGAAGCGCTAAATCATCGGCATATGCTACAACTCTTACACTCTCTCTGTTCTTGAGTTTGATGAGAATTTCATTCATCACCAAAGTCCAGAGAAGAGGTGAGAGTATTCCACCCTGTGGGGTTCCTCTAGATGTGTACATTTTTATATCAGAGTTACCTAATTTAGAATAGATCTGTCTGTTTTTCAACATACACGGGATCCATCTTATAAGTGGGAGTTCTATTTTAAGATTCGTGAGTGCTTTTTCTATGGCACTGTTGTGAACATTGTTGAATTCTCCATCGATATCAAGAAAAGATGCAAGGGTATATTCTTTTACCGCAAGCGACTTCTCTATTGTTCTAACAGTGTAGGGCTGTTTCTACACCTTTGCCTTTTGTATAGGCGTGCTGAAGTGGTGATATGGTTTCCGGCCTTAGGTAGCTACGGATATACATACCGATTAGTCTCTCAAGTGTTTTGAGTGCAAAAGAGGTTAGACTGATCGGTCTGAATTCTTTTGGTTCTGTGTGACTGGGCTTGCCAGCTTTTGGTATAAAGACGGAAGTTACACATGTTAGAATGTGCTGTGAGATAGCGTAGTCATATGAAGACAGTACACGCTTCCTTGAAAAGGTCATTGCTTAACATTTTATTGGATTTAGGTTTAAACTATTTTTCTCACGCCACAATACAAAACTATTAATATTTTTGAAAGATTATTGACCAATTTTAATGATATTGTTGAGTGGAAATTGAATTTTCCGTCGGCTGTTTTGGTCACTGTAGTTTTTGCAAAGAAACAAAGACTTGAAACTTTTGCTTTTCCCGACGTTTCGGCAAGGGTTGTTGCCTTCCTCAGGGGAACTTTTATTACATAAAAATAAAAAATAAAATAAATAGAGCGGCGCAACAGCTCTTGAAGAGCCAAGGCCTAAGTGGCTTACTCTCATCAACAATTCTCGGGGTGCGAGTGAAGAATTGAGGGGACCTACAATTTAACGCCGATTCCGAACGGCAAAGTTGAGAAGCATTTTTTCATGACAGATTGATACTCTTGGAAGTTTTGTCAGTTCTTCGCAAGAGGTATTGCCCGTTAAAGATGAAATAAAAACTTTATGGGCACGAGTAGGACTCGAACCACGACGTTCTGCTAAGCAGCCAACGCACCTAACCACTAAGCTACGGACACTTTTTCCGTCTTTACTATTAGTTTGGAAAAAGAAAAATGTTCGTATGTTATCTACAAAATAAATTGCAAAGGTAAGGCAGAAGAACCTTGCAAATTATGCTATATTGGAACCACCAAACAACTCTTACGCCAACGGATTTCAAACCACAAATCAGACATCAAAGCCAAAAATCCAGCAAAAACAGCCTTAGCTTCTCATGCCATTGAATTTTTTGTTTATTCATTTATTATTTTTTTTTTTTTACATACTATCAGAATTGGTCGTATAGGCTTATAGCAAGCACCATATTACGACCAATGGTTTGCCAACACAGGGACTGTGTTATACCACCGGCTCATCACTTAGTGTGGTGTTAGTTGTTAGTAAGCACAAAACGAAACTAAAACAAATAACACAACACTCATAAATAATTAACATAAAATAGAGACAAAAAAAACATTACAAAATCAACATAAAACATTAAGAAAGTGGAACACTGGTTTTCAAAATTAATTTGAGTTGAATTTTACTTAAATTAAAATCAAAAAGTTTTGAGTTCCAGTTTATAAGTCTACCCATACTTGTCAAAGGCTCATGCATATTGCATTACATAATTGTACGGTGAATATGGATCTTAATCAGATCCTGACTACGGAGATTATAACCTCCCCCTCGAGAGCAAAACAATATTTTACAGAGAAGGTCAGGAGCATCAATGACTCCAGTTATAATTTGATGGAAAAATACAATATCATTATTATTTCTTCTCAGTTGTAGTGTTTGCATGTTAAGGATTGACAAACGATTTTCGTATGGAAGGGTATTTAGGGGATCAATCCACTGCAACCCTTTTAACAAAAAATGGGTAAAATTCCGTTGCACAGATTCCAGTCTTTCAATATGAACATCATATAAAGGAGACCACACCTGCGATGCATACCCAAGGTTGGGACGAACCAAACTGTTGTACAAAGCACAGGTGACATTAGGATCCCGGAATTCCTTTGCCCATCGCTTAATAAAACCTAACATAGAATTAGCCTTATTGACTATGCCGTTAATATGCTCAGAAAAATCTACATTATGTGTAAAAAGAACTCCTAGGTCCTTAACGGTAAAAACGCGAGCTAAAGTGTGGTTTGAAATGACATAGTCATAAGATGAAGGTGAACGTTTTTTAGAGAAGGTCATTGTTTGACACTTTATCGGGTTAAGATTTAAACTGTTCTTTTCACACCATAATGTAAAGCGGTTAATATCAATTTGAAGTAAAATGTGATCATTTGCAGAAGTTATATTTTTATATATCTTCATATCATCAGCAAAGATGAGAATTTCACTATTATTTACACATAACGGTGCATCATTGATAGCTAATATAAAGAGAAGGGGCCCCAGATGGCTCCCCTGCGGAACACCTGATTTAGCCAAGTATGATTTAGAGTAAGTATTTCTGAATTTAACTTGATATGATCTATTCTCAAGGCAAGAGACAATCCATGAAATTAAAAAAGTGGGAAGCCGTAAGAGTTCAATTTAAACTTGATAATTTCATGAGATAGTTGATCAAAAGCCTTCGAGAAGTCCGTGTAAACACAATCTACTTCTTGGCCACATTCCAAAGCATCTAAACATTTATTTTAAAAAAATAACCAGGTTAGTCACCGTGGATCGTTTCTGCATAAAGCCATGCTGTTGATTGCATATAATATTCCTACAGTTGAAGGCCAAATTGTCACACACTAATTGCTCAAACAACTTTGGAATACATGAGAGTTTAGAAATCGGCCTGTAATTACAGATATTGTTTTTGTCACCTTTTTTATAAACGGAAGTTAAAAAGGCACTCTTCCATACTGCAGGAAATTTACTTGATTTCAATGAAAGATCAAAAATATTACGCAAGGGAAGTGCTAAAACTGACCTACACTTTTTAAGAACTACAGGTGGTATTTTATCTGGTCCAACAGAATAGTCTTCCTTAAGATGAGACATGAGATTTTATTATATTCTATTGTAATACTATTAAAAGACACTTGGGGGCGGTTTTGCAGATAATGGAAATAAATTTCGTCCACAACGACAGGAGAATCAATGAAAGATTGACTAAAATTTTTTGCAAAACCGTCACAAATGTCAGAAGTAGTAGTCAAGGTTACGTTATTATAAGTGAAGTTAATAGGATAACTGTCACACTTTTTCTTTGAGTTAATAAATTTCCAAAAGTTCTTTGGGTCTGATTTTAAAGAAGCCCCCATCGACTCTAGGTATTCATTATAAAGTTCGTAAGAGAGTTTCTTAAACTCTTCAAACAAAGAGATATAAATGACTTGATTTTCCGCCGTCATATGCTTAATGTATTTCTTCCAGGCCTTATTTCTTTTGTTGCAAAGATGTTTAAGGTCCTTAGTATACCAGGGATGGAAAGGGGTATTTGAGGGAATCGTCCTTTTAATTGGTACTGCTTCTTTTATGCAATTTAACAAAACTGAATAAAAACTCGAAATTGTTTCGTCAATATCATTAGAGATCGGTAAGTTTTCTATACCGGATTTATTTAAACAATCCAAAAGCTTTTTAAAATCAGCTTTTCGAAAATCAAATGCATGTGAGCAGTCATGAGGATTACTATTTTCTAGTAAATGACCGCTCGTGTCAAGCAAAATGTCGAGAGGTGGATGGTAGTTATCTATGTTACATAAAGCAGAGGAGGATTCAACCACTACAGTATTAACGGCGTCAGATGAAAAAACAAGATCCAGCATTCTATTTCTATAATATTGTATGCAACTAACTTGGTGTAAATCCGAAGATATAATATTATCTACCAATTGAAGCTCTAGTTGGGACGAGTTAGTTGAAGCTTCAAAATAAGAATCGTCTTCGGAAGAAACCCAGTCAATGTTGGGAAGATTGAAATCTCCCAATAATAACATAATACTGTCAAGGCTTGCTAAGTTGATAATAAAATCAATTGCAAGAGAGAGTTCAGAGAACGAAGACATCGGGCTCTTTGGTGGGATGTAAACATTTAATACATATATTACAAAAGATTGTTTAGATATTTTAACACAGATAAGTTCTATAGACAGATTCATTGGGAAAACTATTTTGGTTGAACAAAAACTATTTCTTACAGCAATGAGCACTCCCCCACCAACCGAATTTATGATATCGTCATGACGATCTTTACGGAAAACTACAAACTCATTATCAAAGAGTTCTGAGTCTAAAATTGTGGCATTAAGCCAAGTCTCGGTAAGAGCGAAAAGATCGTATGACAAAGATTGGGAACTTTGAAAAATAGTTGTAGTTTTACTACGAAGTCCTCTTACATTTTGGTAGTAGAGGGAGAGTCTTTGCAGTTTTTTGAATTCGGACCAGACAGAGCAATACCTGATTTTCTTCTCTGAGGAGCAGAAAATTCTTTAACTAATGTGTTAACAGGCCAAGGACTTTTCAGAATGGGTTCAAATAAAGAATTGGGAACAGTTATTTAAAAAGACGCTACAAAACTGTTTTTTTTACTTATTTTAGAACATTTGATACTCGACGAATCTTTTATTACTTTCGAGGTAACCAAATGTTCTATTATGTCTTTAGTCTCAGGTTCGGGTGAAAGACGAGAGATAAAAATAGATTTCGGCCTAGGTACTGAGGTTAGAATATTTGGGGGAGCAGGAACATGAAGTGGACTCGAATTATCCTTATCGCTAGAGGTGTCAGAGGAATTTGGTACGGAAGGCCTTGCAAATGTATCAACATCCATAATGTTGATTTCATGATTGGGAGGAGGTATCGTTTCGGAAACTCTATCATCACTAACACCACTTTCATTGCTTCTTGAACAAGATTTTTTTGGAGCCGGACTTACGTTGGCTGAAGAAGAGTTGTTTTCCCTTCCTCTTTTTTTACTTTTTTTAGGGTCGGTAGACACAGATAGATTATCCATTATGAGATCATCCGTTGAGCAGGATTTGTCAGAAACCAGTACCGGAGAAGAGATTTCATTAGTAGTAAAGGCTAATTTAATGAAATTGGAACTTAAATCTTCAAACCCCTTGGAAATTTTACAGAGCTCATTTTTTAAATTAGACAATTTAATAGAAAAATGAGCCAAGGAGATCTTTTTACATTACAGGAGATCTTTGGACATGCTCCTAACTTCGACGAGGTACAAATTCTTCAAACCGAAACGCACAACTCTAAACGATATACGCTCGAAACGCTTCACATCAACAACAACAAGAACAACATGAATAGGAAACAGGACACCCAAAATATCTCATCTCTATATTGTTCTCTCGTTTCTTCCTAGTTTTATCTTCTTTTTCGTAAATTTTAACAGTTTACAATAACTCGTCTTCACTTAACGAAGTGCAATTCGCATTTTATATTTAATTATTTTTATAACTTTGTAAAAGTAGGTTTTTAGCTTAACAAATGGTTGCGTACGTTATTGTATTATCTTTTTTTTAAATATTTTTATGTAATAAAAGTTCCCCTGAGGAAGGCAACAACCCTTGCCGAAACGTCGGGAAAAGCAAAAGTTTCAAGTCTTTGTTTCTTTGCAAAAACTACAGTGACCAAAACAGCCGACGGAAAATTCAATTTCTACTCAACAAAAACTATTAATGTCATCTTGTAGAAGAATGTGGTCATTACTAGAACAGATGTTTTTGTTAATCTTCATATCATCTGCGAAGATGAGAATTTTGCTATTACGTACACATAACAGGGCATCATTTATAGCTAAATTAAAAAGTAGAGGTCCTATATGGCTACCCTGAGGAACTCCCGAATTAGCAAAAAATGTCTTAGAGATAAAATGCCTGAATTTTACTTGGGAATACCTATTCTCGAGGTAAGAGGATATCCAAGTGATGAAAAATGGGGGGAAGCCATATGCATTTAGTTTGAATTTTATGATGGCGTGAGAGAGTTGGTCGAAGGCTTTCGAAAAATCTGTATAGACGCAATCGATTTCCCGACCACATTCCAAAGTGCTATCACATTGATTTATAAAAACAAGAAGATTTGTGACAGTAGAACGTTTCTGCATGAAACCATGCTGTTGGTGACAGATGATGTTCCTGCAATGAAATGCCAAACTTTCACAAATAACTTGTTCGAACACCTTAGGAGTGCAGGAGAGCTTAGGTATTGGTCTATAATTGGTGATGTTGGCCTTATCTCCCTTCTTATAGACGGGTAAGAGTTTTTTCCAAATTGACGGAAATTTTCCTAATTTTAAAGACAATTCAAAAAGATAACAGAAGGGAGGTGCTAACACACCCTTACACTTTTTTAAAACAACAGGTGGAATACCATCTGGACCACTCGAAAAATCATCCTTCAGAAGAGAAAGAATGTTTATAATGTCATCAGTCTCTACTGAGATGTTGTTAAACAATACTTGTGGACAGCCACGTAAATACTGAAACAAATCTTTATCCACAACAACGGCGGGGGAATCGATACAAGATTTGCTGAAATTATTTGCATATTCTTCACAAATTTCAGAAGTTTAGTTGAGGGCTACATTATTGCTAGTAAAACACTTGGTATTCTAAGGTCATGGACATGAGGTATTTTTTCCAGGCCTTATTTCTCTTATTACGAAGTGTTTCTAGCTCTTTAGTATACCAAGGATGACTGAAAGTGTAAGAGTGCAACTCATAAACAAAGAATAGAAATTTTCAATAATTGCGTCAATATTGTAATATGTATACACTTTATATTCCTATAAAACTATTTCTCAATTTGAAAAAATATTTTTTTATTAATTTGTTTTATTTAAATAACCTGCTGTTGAAGACATGACATTTTATTTCTGTGGCAACAGGGTAAAACAACATAAGTCGACTTATGTTCAAAATGAGTTAAAAACTTAATTTTTTTAATTTTTCGATTTTGAGGGACTAGGACTACTGGGGAAACACTTTAAAAAACGCACCTTATATCTTACCCCATGGGTGGTGAGGAAAAGGATAAATCAGTAAAAGCGAAAATGTATGCTTTTATTTTGTGGAATATATAATATAAATAATAAACACAATGGCAACACTTATCATTTTCAATACAATTTGCAATAATTTAATGTGTATAGTATGGGAACACTGATGGAGCTTTTGAAAGAATATAGCATTAATTAAACCTGCAATAGTGAAAAAGAGATGCAAACATCCCTATCTCTCCTGTACTGACAATTAAAGTTGAACAGAGTATACCTCTCGATATCTCTGTATGTCAATTTATTGTAATGTGTACACACTTTGTAACTCCGCCTCTTTATATCTCTATACTTAAATGTGTATACACTATTTATCTCTGTCGCTCTAATATTGTCTAATTACTGAATAGTTATGTAGCAAAAGTTTTATTTGTAGTTGTAAGTAATTGTGTATACACTCTTTAGAGTTTCCCCTACACTCTAGTGGTTAGGAGGAGAACTTCGTTAAGCATCGAGAAGTTTCAGCGCCTACTAGAACCTAGTAGTTTCTCGAACCTATTTGAGTTATATAAATACCCGCTTGATGTCGAAGTAAAATTAATTGAATGTGAACTGCTATAAAGTAAAGACACTGTGTTTGAAAGTAATAATTGAAAGTGTTGAATAAATAAGTTTGTGAGTGATTTAAATAAAGTGAATTTGTGTTTTATTTGAAAAGTGAATAAGTTTTAATTGTCGGACCAAGCCGAATATTACATTGGTGTCAGAATAAGGGATTAAGACTTATTGAGAATAAAACAGTGAACAGTGATTAAATTATTTTGTGTGAAGTAGTGAAGTTTTAAATAAAAAATGAGTAAAGTTTTGAAAGATTTAACTGTCTCTGAGCTTAAGACCGAACTTAGCAAACGTGGCTTAAGTGGGACAGGAGTAAAAAACGAACTCGTTAAACGGCTGCAGGAATATCTGGAGCAGCACAATGAAGACCCGAATACATTTGCTTTCGAATTTGAAGCAAAAGTGGAAGAGGTAAATGCAAATGACGCCTTATCTAACATGATGTCACTTCTTCTAGCCAAATTTGAGGAGAATGAAAAGAATGTTATCAAACAATTTGAAGCTCAGAGAAATGAGCAGAAGCAGGAGCAAGAGCATGTTCTCAAACAACTAGAAGGAAATGTTCTCAAACAACTAGAAGCTCAAAGAAATGATGTTCGGGAGCGATTTGACGAACAAAAAAAAATCTTCTAGAAGGCAGGTTTGCGGATTTCGAAGAGAAAATCAATACTCTCGACGAGCGCGTCGAAAAACAAAATGCAGGTATCGAGAAAATTGACGACGAAACCATCACAAACGAATTGGAAAAAGTGCGTAAGATCAAAGCTCGAGAACCTTCTAGTGAGTGCTCAAGGAAGAGAGAAGTGAATCCTCCAAGTTTTGACGGCCAGATTCCGTGGTCAATCTATAAGAAACAGTTTGAAGCAGCAGCGTTAACAAACGGCTGGGACGATGATGAAAAATACATTGCTCTTACGCTTGCTTTAAGAGGAGAAGCTGCAGAACTGCTACAAATCATCCCAGCAGAGAAGAGTGGTGACTTCACAGTCCTTGTAAACGCAATTGAACAGCGGTTTGGAGATAGTCACATGACAGAAGTCTTCCGAGTTCAGCTAAACAACAGGGCACAGAAAAGAGGTGAAAGTCTGCAGCAGCTTCAGGCAGATATCGAGCGATTAGTTCACCTGGCATATCCAACAGCTGGCAACGAGATAATAAATCAACTTGCTGTTGAAGCCTTTGTGAGAGCTGTTGGCGATATAAATCTCCAAAAGGCTATTCGCACTGCCGGAAAGCGAACACTACCAGAAGCATTGGCTTTCGCTCTGACTATGGAAGCCGCAGAACAAGCTTCCCAAAACGTGCATCGCGTAAGAGAGTTAGAGGTCCAAGAATGCTCTTGTCAGAAAGCTACTGTAGAAAGGAGTCAGCGAGACGGACCAGCACGATGCTGGAACTGCAATAAGACTGGGCATCTACAGCGACAGTGCAGATTACCACGAAGAGGAACCACATGCCAACACTGTGGAAACAGAAATAATTCAACTGGTCAAATTAACACCAACAACGTTGCTTCCGAAGCCGGGAAACGAACCAACTTCGAGGGGCAGAAGCTGGTTTCTGGTATCGATGGCCCCAGAAACGACATCCAGGTTTCTCAAACCAAACGCGACAACAAGAGCGACCGTGGAAGCAAGTATAAACGGCAACAAATGTGTGGCTACCATCGACACCGGTGCCACGCCGTCCATTGTACGGAAGGACCTCGTTAAGAAGACATGGCTCCACAACACCAATAGCTATCGTCTAAAGACTGCAACTGGAAAGGCCGCAAAAGTGTATGGTGAGGTACTTCTTAAGATCCGGCTGGCTGAGTTGGAATTCCCTCACCTGTTCCTGGTATGTAGCAGATATATGCGACGAGTGCATTATTGGTTTCGATTTCATGAAAGAACACGGAGTGATATTGGACATCGGGAACCAAGTCCTGAAATATCGAACCATCGAGATTCCGATGATTTATGGGATCCACTCGTGTGAGACCTCGCTATCTGTGAAAACCGTCATCAAAGAAGATCTGACTTTGCCTGCTTCTTCAGAAGTATTCGTGTGGACGAAATTGAAGGGTAAGCCTGGAAGCCATCGATACCTTATGGTCGAACCAGCATCTGCAAAGTCCTCCCAAAACGTCACCATTGGGAAGACTCTTGTTAGACCTGTAAAGAACATGGTTCCCGTACGAATACTGAACATCAAGCCGTACGAAGTTAAGCTTAGAAAAGGTGAGATTATCGGACAATGCGAATCAGTATCAGCGATAACAAGGATCAACGAAGAAGAGTCAAGGCAAACCTTGAAGTACGAAGAGCTGAGTTCCATAAAGACCAACATTCTCAAGTCATCTAATCTTGGTCACCATCAACGAAGAACGGCAGAAGGTCTCCTCGAAGAATTTGCAGACATCTTTTCGTCCTCGCAAGGGAAATATGGCAGAACACAACTGGTTCAACATCGGATCAACACAGGGGATGCAAAGCCGATCCGTCAACCTGCAAGACGCCTCCCACTAGCCAAACAAGGTGAGGTTGAAGAACTGATAACCACCATGAAGGAAGAGGGTCGGATCCGTGTTTCAAAGACTTCGAGAAGCCCACCTCAAGCTCAACCCAGAAAAGTGTTCACTCTTACTCTTCAAAACCGAAGTGAAATATCTGGGACATATCATCTCATCCCAAGGAGTGAAGACGGATCCTGATAAGGTTGACACCGTGAAGAATTGGCCAACACCACAGGACAAGCATCAACTCCGAAGCTTTCTGGGTCTAGCCACCTACTATAGGCGCTTTGTCAAGAACTTTGCTGAGATCGCAAAGAGTCTACATCAGCTAACGGAAAAGGGAAAGCAGTTTAAATGGTCAGGTGAGTGCGAGCGCAGCTTTCAAGAGCTCAAGCAACACTTGTGTAATGCACCAGTGCTGACCTACCCGACTCCCGGAAAACGGTTCATCATTGATGCTGATGCCAGCAATGTCGGGATAGGTGCTGTATTGTCACAGGTACACAGCAAGGTACTCTCGAAGTCGGAAAGAAACTATTGTGTGACCAGAAGAGAACTTCTTGCACTGGTTTTGGCAACAAAGCATTTCCATAAGTATCTCTATGGACAGAAGTTCCTTCTTCGAACCGACCATGGAGCACTGAACTGGCTTTTGAATTTCAAGAATCCAGAGGGGCAAGTGGCGAGATGGATTGAGAGGCTGCAGACGTACGATTTCGAAATCCAACATCAGAAGGGGAAGCTGCACTCAAATGCTGATGCACTGTCTCGGAGACCATGTAAACAAGACTGTAAGCATTGCAGACGCCAAGAAGAAAAAGAAGTGGTTACCATCCAAGGAGCCAGAGCCAATCCCATATGTGGCTGGAGCAACGACGAGTTGAGGAAGGCTCAACAAGAGGACCCAGATATCGAACCCATCCTCGCATGCAAAAAACACCAGGAAAAACCAGAATGGGCTGATATCTCCGACAGAAGTCCGGCTCTGAAGGCCTATTGGGCACAGTGGGACTCGCTTCATGTTCAAGAGGGTGTCCTTCGACGTAAGTGGGAATCAGCAGATGGAAAGTCTTATGTAATGCAGCTAGTCTTACCGAGATCGAAGGTTATGGACGTTCTGCGAGAGATGCATGATGGAATTTCGGGAGGCCATCTAGGAGTAAACAAGACGTTAGAAAAGGTTCGACAACGATTCTACTGGCTACATGCAAGGGAAGATGTCGAGAAGTGGTGCCGAAAATGCGATACCTGTGCTGCCACCAAAGGCCCGACCAAAAAGAATCACAGTCAAATGCAGCAGTATAATGTCGGAGCACCCTTCGAAAGGATTGCAGTAGACGTGGCGGGTCCATTTCCGGAAACAAATAATGGAAATCGTTATATTCTGGTCGTCATGGATTACTTCAGCAAGTGGCCTGAAGCATACGCCATTCCAAATCAAGAAGCCAAAACAGTCGCAGACCAAATTGTGTTCAACTGGGTTAGCAGATTCGGCGTTCCATTAGAACTGCACTCCGACCAGGGAAGAAACTTTTGAATCAAACATATTCCAGGAAGTTTGTGGGCTTCTTCACATCAAGAAGACAAGAACAACACCACTCCACCCACAATCTGATGGCATGGTCGAACGATTCAACCGAACCCTGAAGGAACATCTTTGCAAAGTTGTGGACGACAACCAGCGAGATTGGGATCGGCACATTCCTCTGTTTTTGATGGCGTATCGAAGTGCAAGGCATAGCTCAACTGGCCATACACCGTCCGAGATTTTGATGGGAAAGAACATCAGACTGCCGAGCGAAATAAAATTTGGGTGTCCCACATCGGAGCCGCAAGCCGAGGACGACTACATGGATGAACTTAAAGAAAGACTCCTTCAGATCCACGACGATACCAGGTTGAAAATAAAGATGTTCAGTGACCGAATGAAGACACGCTACGATATACGAGCGACAACAACAGAGTTCCAAGCAGGAGATCGAGTGTGGCTTTACAATCCCCATCGACAAAAAGGGTTGTCACCGAAACTTCAACGGGACTGGGAAGGTCCATATACAGTCATTACAAAAATCAACGACGTCGTGTACCGGATACAAAAGGGAGTCAGAGGAAAACCTAAAGTTGTACATCGCGACCGGCTACATCGCTACAGTGGTGATGAGAATGATGGATTTGTTCGGGACGATCAATCCTAAGGAGGGGGCAATGTAATATGTATACACTTTATATTCCTACCTCTCGATATCTCTGTATGTCAATCTATTGTAATGTGTACACACTTTGTAACTCCGCCTCTTTATATCTCTATACTTAAATGTGTATACACTATTTATCTCTGTCGCTCTAATATTGTCTAATTACTGAATAGTTATGTAGCAAAAGTTTTATTTGTTAGTTGTAAGTAATTGTGTATACACTCTTAGAGTTTCCCTACACTCTAGTGGTTAAGAGGAGAACTTCGTTAAGCATCGAGAAGTTTCAGCGCCTACTAGAACCTAGTAGTTTCTCGAACCTATTTGAGTTCTATAAATACCCGCTTGGTGTCGAAGAAAATTAATTGAATGTGAACTGCTATAAAGTAAAGACACTGTGTTTGAAAGTAATAATTGAAAGTGTTGAATAAATAAGTTTGTGAGTGATTTAAATAAAGTGAATTTGTGTTTTATTTGAAAAGTGAATAAGTTTTAATTGTCGGACCAAGCCGATATTACACTATGTTCAATAAAATTCCTATCACTTTTTATTTGATTGTGTTTTGGAAATGTCCAGTAAAGCAGGTGGTAACCATACGAACTTTCCTTTCATATTTGTGGTGGCTTATAATGGGCGCGTTCACTTTGACTTGGTTAGGTTATCCGGATAGCTATTTGCTTTTGTTTTCCATTTAGAAATAAATAGCGGAGGCTCAAACCAAACAAACCCAAAGCTATCAAACAATTTCTGGTATAGGATGGCTATTTGACAAAACAGCCACAGATAGGCTATCGAAAACCAAACTGAACGCACCCAATGTCAAGGACGTACATACATAAAGCACTATTCACATTAGATTTTGACATTTCTTTCACATGAGAGTTTTTAATTCGTCGCGAATGAACAACCAAAACACAAGGCAAGAATGATTTTTGAGGTTAGACGCGTGGGAACATTTTGTTCGTTGGGAGTGTGGATGATGTGAAACGCGAATAGAGTTTGGCAGTTCGTATCAACTACAAATTTTTTCGCGACGAATAAATTTGTTTTCTCAAATTTATTAACATTTGAGGTAAAAAATTTAATTTATGCTTCAAAAATCAAACATTAACTTCACTTTTATCGTTTTGTTGACAATTTGTAAAGAAATACGGCTCCAAACGTATCTAAAATCACTTTTCTTCATTCATTCGTCGTCGTTCGTTAAGCACGTTAACGTAGGCATTTTTTTCTTTAAATAGAGTACTGGATGGAAACGTCACACGAGATGACGTCTTGTCTTTGTTTGAAATTTTACCCCATAGAGATCTAATTTCATTTTGTTTCCTTTAATTTCTCTTTGATAAAAAGTATTGTTTGACAGCATGGGAACAGTTGATGGAGGTTATCTATGGTTTGACAGTTGAAAATTTCTCTTCAATGACGTATGACCGTTTAAAGTCCGGAACATCGCTTTCAAATTATGGAATAAAGAAGA
>CAKKXW010000524.1:0-11729 GCA_920937365.1 Sphaerophoria rueppellii | reverse complement strand
AAATCAGTAAAGAAACTAACACTATTCGGTGCAGAGTTGTTAAAAAAGAATGTTGACTAACAACAACAAGTAGGTAGATAGGTTAGAATGGCTGTTCTGGGCAGCCTCTAAGCTTCAATTACGCCGTTTTGATACCATAAACTAGAAGTTACTTTAAGGAATAAATTATAAAAAAGATACACACAGTATCGTGCATAACAGAGATTTGGAGTGTTTAAATCCAAGAATCAAGTTCTTAATCTTAATATTTGCGAGTTCGCTAAGCTTGCATAGAAAGGGAGCAACCACACAATAAGTGCTGAAGTGTTTCTCCCTGAGTCGTATCTCTACAGCTACGACAAAATTCATTGTGGGGAATACCAAGGTTCACGGCATGTTGTCCGACCGGCCAGTGGCCTATACAAATGTCAGCTATTCTGCCAATGTCTGACCTACGTTTATTCAGAAGTTCCTTGGTACATTTGGGTCGTAAGTGGAACATATCTGTCTTGATATATTGCAGTTTGTGAGATTTTTCCATCTTACGTTAGATTTTTTAAGAAAATGGTTTTGAAGACCTGTTTTCTTGACTCCTCAGGAAATCCTAACTTCCTCAGCAATAGATATTTGAAGATTTGATCCCGTCCTGGCCAGTTCATCAGCGAATTCGTTATCTTGAATGTTGCTGTATGTACCCTGGCACACAGACTAGATTAATTTTTATACTGTCGGCCGTTGAAACTTGCGAGCTCTTGCTTGCAATCTCTGGACTTAGTCAGGTTACTGTTTAAAGCCTTGATAGCTGCTTGGCTATCAATAAAAACTGCGACCTTTTTCAGAATTTCCTCAGATTTGACTGCTTGTTTTAGAATCCCACATGCAAATACGCTACATCTATCGGGCAGTCTAAAGGATTTTTCTTATACCCAGTTCTTAGGAGAAGACATCAGCCCCAACATCGATTTCAATCAGTGTAAACTGTGATGTCAAAATCCTTTGTAGGGCTATTAATTTTCCAATTTTACCTAGTTGGAATTTTAACCTTAAATTGCTTACAAAAGCTTAAGCTTGGCAAGGTGAAGTCGGAGAGTTCCTGTTTTATTTTTTAAGGTAATAGATTTGGAATTTTACCATGACCGAAAGACTTTTCAATCAACATACCCGATTCTCTCAGTCTTAAAACACTACAAGAGAATGATTTGTGAATGTGAAAGTCGATGGGAAAAAGATTCAGAATAACTGTGAGTGCATCAGTAGGGCAAGATCTAATTGCTCCCGTTGTTCCAATACAGGCAGTTCCTTAAACTCATTTTAGCTTACCGATGTTATATTTTTTGTCTCTGGCAGACCACCAAACAATTGATCCGTATGTCAGAATGGGACGAACCATCGCCGCGGAAATTAGTGTTAAAGAAGAAAATAAAAAGAAACTTCAAAAGTTATATGCTCTATTTAAGCAAAAATGGACACAAAGTAGTAGACACAAAGAAAGATTTCTCACTAAAAATGAAGAATTTTTGAATGGAACATTTACTATACAACAGGGTTGAAATGGAAGACAGTGACATGCCAAGTACATCAAGAGGGAGGCCTTCGAAATCCTTGCAGGCATGTTTGGATTACACCAAAAGGAGGCAACTAATGGAAACTACGAGCAATATTTCGACGGAAAATGTGTCAATAGCTCTTTGTATGAAATATAACAAGGATAATAATAAGGCAAAAGCGGACATCACAAAAGCTGTTCTGAGTGCTAGCCCATTACGAGTGCAGCGGATTAAAGCGAGTATTCCTACACCTCAAAGGGATCCAATAAAATATGATGGTCCGACTGCACTTGCCTTGTTCTTGTATATGGGACTTTATAAGGAAAAATACAAATTGATGCGAAAATCATTGCGAAGCCATAACGTTGACGTGTTTCCAAGTTATAATGAGTTAATGGAATCTAAGGTAGAGACCACCCCTTTATGTTTTTAATTAAACTTGATTTTTTCTTTTTAATTTTTGGTCCGTTTATTTTTTAACTTTACTGTTTCACATAAAATATGTGTCTTAAAAAGGTATAAACCATTATTATTGACCGCTTGAAGCAAGAAAAAAAAGTTTCTTTGCCAAATTTTCGCATCCACTGTTGTGATGAATTTTATTTTAGAACACCCTATAAACACTTTGGGGGCCATCATTTTGTTTTTATCAACATTTGCAAAACAAAAGACAATTTTTAAGGTTTTACTTCAATTCTTTTTTCTACAAATTTAGTTTTTTGAGAAAATCTGTTTTCGGCCGATGATTCCGAAACACCCTGTGAAATAATTTATTTGAAATTCATTGTTGTAACAGCCCTGGAAATTTCCTTTAAATAAAAAAAAATTGTACCGCTACCTCAATCCGTTCAAAATTTATGATTTTTGCAACGAGATAAGTTATTTTGGACAACTGTGCATCGTACACCAAATAAAATGCAATATTCGATCACAACAACTGACATGACAAAGCTTCTAAAAGTGTAATTTGTGGTACAAAAGTGTTTCTTAAATTTACCAAACATCGAAGCCGATCTTGTCCGAAGAATCAACATCGAAAGACTAAGATTTCGGGGTCTTAAGCTTGGAATGAACAGCAATTCAAGACTTCAACTCCTATCCAGGAGGCCATTGCAATAGATAGAGATTATGAGTCAGATGGAACATGAGAGATTTCTAGCTAGACGCTCAAAGATTTACTGAGTGTTCATTTATTGCAGATTGATAGCTTGCAGTCAAATAGTTTTTTTTTGTAGATCCTGAGAGCTAGTCTCCTTCAATGTTGATGAAGACTATACGCTAATCATACAGACAAACATACAAACAGGACGTGGCACATGTTTCTTATGTAAGTAACACGTACATACACACAAGAAAAGTAAAATAACAAATGAAAGTAAAAATCTTCATTCGCAAAAGTGCAAAGTATGCACTTTGTCGTGTCTATTTGCAATGAGAAAAAAAAGAACCCGATTAATGAAAGGAAATATAATAAATACAAGAATACGAACCAAGAGAAACCAAAAAAATGACACGAAAATTTGTAGTAAATTTTCATTTATGTCCAGTCCAATTCAAGCTTTTCCATTTTATATCCCTCTGAACCATCTAAATGTGGTCTGTTACTGTTTGGTTAAATGAATCCTTTGCAAGAGCCAACACCACAGCTACCTAAGCAAACATGTATTCGTATAGGAACACGGTTTGTAGGATAAAAATGTGTGTCCTCTTTCTTCTGTCCAAAATTGTTAACAAAAAAGAAATTACACTGCACCCAGATAAGAGCACGCGATATGTGCCTGGAAGACTGAATACCAAGCTCTTTAAAAACTTTAAATACGACTTTGTGTTGTGCTTTAAGAACTTATCTTACTACGAAATTCAATGAATAAAAAGAACATAGTAGGTATATCCTCAATGCCAGCGAATATTTCTACACTAAGAAGCTCACCTATTCACATGTACAAAAATAAGTAAATTCGTTTGTCTACATCTACGCACACGAGTCCTTTGTCTTGGTATGGCTTCAACTATTCCAACACAACACTGGTCAGCTGCTGTTCTGGACATAAGCGTTAGTGCACTAGCACTACTCGTGGAGCCTGAAGCAGTACCTACTCCTCGTTCTCACTCCTTATACAATCTTTCATATCTTATACAACATCGGATTTTACAATTGCAACGTGCCGCTGTTGTAAAGAACTGTTAAACGTGACACAGTGTTGCACTTTCACCCCCCTGATTCTTCAGCAAAAAGTTATGGCCAACAAGAACAAAAAAAATAGGAAACCATCCAATAACCCATCCACAGCATGAAAGAAAAAAAACCAACACCCAACAGGGAGACGAAAAAAAGTGAAGGAAGATAAGAAACGTTGTTTTATTTCTTATCACCCGAAAATATAATACGACAAAATAGAATAAAGTTTATATTCTCATTCTCATCTGTCCTATGGTGTTCCATCTTTATAAAGTTTTTCAATCTATGCTTAAATGAAATAAACAGATCTTTAGACCGGAAATGAGTAACAGAAAAGATTTCTGGAAAAAATATGAAATATGTTTTCCAGTACGAGATTTAATGTGTCAAAAGATGTTTTTTAGAAGATAGTTAAAACTTATAACTTTTTGTTGAAGGTAAACATTACGATTGAATAGAAGTTTAAACATGTCAAGGTTTATCGTCAACATGAAAATATTCTAGGTTAACTCACCTCTTAACACATTTTTGGCGTATCTGTTACATATTTTTCTACACACAGATAAAGTCGAAGAGAGTTTAAAGCAAGCCACATCTAACGACCATTAGTCTTTTACCCAGAAAAATGTGTTAAAAGACCGGCTCATCACTTAGTGCAGTGTAAGTTGTTAGTAGGCAATCTAAAACAAATGAACACTTACACAAGAAATGAGAAAATTATACAAATACAAACAAATAAAAAATAATACATGAATAGACAACAATTAAAACAATTAAGAGCGTGCCACACTGGTTTTTAGCATAGACTTTAATTAATTCTTATAAATACGAAAGTCAATAAGATCTGTATTATAATTCAAAAGGCTACTCACCCTTGTCAAGGGCAAATGCATTCCGTAATTGATCCTATGTCTTGGGACTTTAATTAGATCGATGCTGCGAAGGTGATAACCTCCTCCCCGATAATCAGAAAGTATAGCACTAAAAAGGTCTGGTGCATCTGTATCTCTGTGACGCCTGTTATGAGTTGACGAAGGAAAACTATATCCTTCTTTGAGACAACCAACGTTTGTATTTGAAGAATTGATACTCTATCCTCATAAGAAGGAATATTTTGAGGATCATGCCACTGAATACCTTTTAATGCGAAACGAGTAAAATTACGTTGTACCGATTCTAACCTGTCAATATGAACGTCATAATAAGGACTCCAAATCTGTGAAGCTTATTCAAAATGCTTCATGATAAAGAGACATAACGGTACATCATTTATTGATAAGATAAAGAAAAGAGGTCCTAAATGACTACCCTGTGGAACACCAGATTTAGCAGTAAAAGTCTTCCAAAACATGTCTATGAATTTAACTTGATAAGTTCTATCCTCAAGGTAAGAAATCCATGAAACCAGCCCAGGAGGAAAGCCTAATAACTGTAATTTCAACTTGATAACTGAATGAGATAGTTGATCAAAAGCTTTAGAAAATTCAGTGTAAACACAATAAGAATGTTTGTGACAGTTGAACTCCTTTGCATAAAGCCATGTTGCTCACTGCATATTTATAATGTTTTTACAGTAAAAGGATAAACTTTCACACATAATTTGTTCTAACAGTTTAGGGATACAAGAAAGCTTAGAAATGGGCCTATAATTAACAATACCTACGTATGCGACGTATCTATCTTTTTAAAAACAGGCGTGATGTAGGCAATCTTCCAGGCACAAGCGAATTTTCCAAGTCGCAAAGATAGTTGGAATATATTACTAAGAGGTTTAGCTAAAACTGTATTACATTTTTTCAATAATATGGGAGGAATTTTTTCACGCCCTATTTGTCTTATTACGGAGGCTTTTTAAGTCTAACTGTGTACCAAGGATGACATGAAGTGTTGGTTTGACTGATTTTTTTCTTAGGTACAGTTTCGTTTATACATCTCATGAGTACAGAATAGAAACTAGAGACAGTTTCGTCAATGTTATTGGAAAATGGTAAGTTTTCAATACCATAATTTAATAGACTGTCCGAAAGCTGTTGGAAAGCTGTTGGCTCTACGAAAGTCGTATTTATATCAGCAGTCATGGGAATTACTATTTTCTAGTAAGTGACCACTCAAGTGAAGAATAATATCTAAAGGAGGGTGATAACTATCAATATTAGATATTGCAGATGAGAAAACTAAGTCAAGTGACCGATTTAATGAGTTTTGAATAGAGCTTACTTGTTGTAAATCCGCTGAGATTATATTATCTAACATTTGGAGTTTCATTAGAGAAGAACTTGGGGAAGCTACTAAATTTGAACCATCCTCAGAAGGAAAATTAAAATCACCCAACAAGATTATCTCACTCTCAATGCCTCAACAGCAAATGATATAGTCAAGAACTGAAGACAGTTCAGTGAAGAGAGAAATAGGACTTTTAGGTGGAATATAAACGTTAATAATAAAAACGTCCTTTGTTTGTACATTTAATTTAATGCATATAAATTCTAAATTGAGAAAGAAAGGTATAAACATTTGGGACGAGTACAAGCTACTACGAACAGCAATAAGGACCGCACCACCAACTGAATTCAATTCATTTTCATGACGATCTTTTCGATAAACTATGAAATCTTTGTAAAAAAATTCGGCGTCCTATATTGAGGCGTTAAGCCACGTTTTGGTGAATGCAAAAAGACCATTAGAAGATCATATAAGAGGTTTAAGTGAAACTAAAGTTGAAAAAATGGGGTTTCAAAAAATCGGTTCATCGATATTGCTTCCGTGCAATAAGAAACGTGCACGACTCGTTCAGGAAAACTAGATTTTTGAAGAATAAAATTTCAAAAATTTGTAAATTTTTTTCAAAAATTCGTTTTTTTATTCATTTAAACTTTAATCTACATGCTAGGCAAAAATGGGAAACTAGCCTAGGGTAAAACTATACAAAACGCCCCACTTTTTTTGAATCTTCAATAAAACAAACAAAATAAACAAAAACAATAATCTCTATTTATATAAAAACTAGCAAAACCCCTGCCCGCTTCGCAGGGCTTAGGCCCACAACGGTTCGGAAATTAGAGATTGGCAGGATGAAGAATAGGGTAATCGATGGATAGGCAGAAATGAACAATATTCTTAGAACAATCATGCCTGTATTTGCTAATCTGATGAATAATCTATTCGTTTTTCAATTCTTTTACATAATTTCTTTAGTTAATTTACCCATTATAGGCATAAGTATGCTTTTAACCCCCTTCAGGATTGCACAATGTTATAAATTTTCTTAAAACTAACAATTATTGGGATATTATAAAGTGCTGCAATAAAAATATTGACAAAAAAAACCTTAATTCGATGTTCAAAGCTGTTTTAGATTTTCCCACGTAAATACAAATTTAGCCTTTTTTTAATCGTCAAAAAGTGATGAAAAAATAACTTTGTCTTAGAAGGATTATTTTTTAAGAATATGACCAAAAATCACATCCCAAAGTATATAGCAGACAAATTACAGGAATTCCTGTATAGTTGACCATGGGGAAAAACAGAAATTTCTAAATCAAAACCACATATTTTTAAAGATTGACTTTGCGTCTTATTTATTTTTCAGGGAATTCAAGTCGAACAGGAAACTAAAGACGTATGCCATTGACTTCTTCACGGCTAGTCTTGTAGTACTGTAAAGTTTAAGTTGATTGATGTAATGCTCATACCATCAGAGTTAAAAAATGTGGAGGCAGTCCTGGACTTAAATGCATAAATGCAAAAAATACAAAAACTGCGTCTCGTTGTAAAATTTACTACATCATTTTCATTTGTCATTTTGTCAAACCACTCAAACGACTTGTAAGCAAAAAAATATAAATTTATTTGTCTAGTTCCAAATAAATTGTTGCATCGATTTTAGAAAGACTTTAATCTGTACCAGCCATTATTGCACTTCAACTCAATGCTTCAATGCTTGGAAAGACATCTTCAATCAACTCATTCCGGGGATTTGCATTACAATAAAAATTGTTTGGAAGTGAAATTCGGCCTTCAGAATCAAGTGAAATTATTCCATTTCCAATGTCCAATAGTGTCCGTGGCCTAGTGGTTAGGTGCGTTGGCTGCTAAGCAGAACGTCGTAGGTTCGAGACCTACTCGTGCCCAAAGTTTTTTATATCATCTTTCTCGGGCATTGCCTTTTGCGAAGAACTGACAAAACTTCCAATAGTATCAAGAGTATGAAAAAGTGCTTCTCAACTTTGCCATTCGGAATCGGCGTTGAATTGTAGGTGCCCTAAATTCTTCACATGCACCCAGAGACTTATTGATCAGAGTAAGCCACTTAGGCCTTGGCTCTTAAAGCTCTGTCGAGCCACTCTCTCTTTAATGTCCAATAATTGGCCAATGTAAGTTTCCTGAAATAGAAGTTTTTAAACGACTCCATTCGTCTGCAGCAGTTGACCGTGGTATAATCGACAAAGTTTGTCCTAAGCAACAAAAAGATTCAGTGCTCCAAATTCTTCAAGTTGCGGTTAAAGGCTTCAAGTAAATTTTTGTGCGCCATTGTGCTCTCATCCCACACAAATATTCGGCCATTACCAACTCTTTTTTTAATTTCAGATCATATTGATGCTAAAATTAATGATAACAAAAACGATTTCCCCATTCCACCGGGTGCATCACAAAAATATATACCACCACTCAGACTGATCACACCTTGCATATCTAATGGTGTCATACACATAGGTACTTTTGTTGATCGTTTAACTTCGGCTCAAAAGTTTGCGCAAATATTCTGAATCCAATGCAATTTTATTATTGTCCTTAACGTAGTATTGTTGTCGAGCAACCAATTCAATTGTGGCAATGCTTTATTCGCAAAACGGTTTTTTCGTAAGCAACTGGCACATTTAAATTTGAAAGCATTCAATTCCCCATCAGATTGGCATTTGCAATGACTATTGACTCAAAACTAAATAACGTCTGGTTGTGGCTTAAATTTGAGCACACCATGTTTTTCATTCAGACAATAATTATACGTGGAATACCTCCATTTCGTTAGGGTTGATTAAATTTTATTAATGACACATTCCATCAACATTCAAAACGGTACAAATAACAAATACGTACCCACTAACAATAAATAAGGTATGCATACATATTTTCATACTCTAGAAATTTCATATATCAAAATAACGTTTGCCGGGTCACCTAGTTCAAATATAATTTCCTAGATTCACTGACATTTTTTTTTGTCGAAGAAAAATTATATTTGTCAAATATTTTTTTTCTTCACTGACATTTTTTTTTGATTTTTTTATTGAAAAAAAAAAAATATTTGACAAAATTTTCAAACTAAATTGAGTGTTCGTACCAGTTTTTTTTGTAGTGCGAAATACAAAATTTTTAACATTTTTTTAATAATTGAACCATTTGTGATTTGAAAAGTATACATTTTATTTTTGCTAAACCTTCTACCCTAAAACCTCTTGCATTTAGAGAAAAAAATAGGAAAATCGGTCAACCAGTGTGCCCGGTTAGCGAACGAACACAAAAATTAGGCTGTTCTTTTATATATATAGAAGATGGATGTGTGTTTGTTTGTATGTCTCTTATAGACTCCGAAATGGCCCAACAGATAATTGTGAAATTTTCATGGTTGATACTGTTGTATTCAGTGATGATTTCTGTGAAAAAGTAAATTGGAAAAACCTCATGGAAAAGTGGGAAAACTGGAAAAACCAAACAAAGGTCGAAAATTAGATTTTTTTGCTTGGAATTTGGTTCAAAATGGGTTTTCGAATGGAAAAATAGAAAGTTCTTAATGAAAAACTCGGAAAGCTCATTGGTTTTCAAATGGAAAATTGCATGAAATTGTGGATGCGTTGGTTTTCAAGTGGAAAACTGGAAAATTTCAAATAGAAAACTGGAAAATTTAAAAAGGGTTTTCGAAAGGAACTCGGAAAACTCATTGGTTTTCAAAGGGCAACTGGAAAATTTGTGATGGGGAATTGGAAAGCAAGAAAAAGTAAAAAACAAAATGGAAAATTTTAAATGCGAAAAAAATTGACTAAACAAAAATCTCAAAATCACTCTTTCAAATGAAATGCATTCGTTTTTTTTTTTTATATCGCTTATTTCCTTAAAGATGGATCGATACGAATCAAAAAAATATGCAAACGATAAAAAAATTTGAAGAAAATCTAGCAAATCAAAGTGAGATACAACAAAATTTGAAACGCCTCAAGGCATTCACAAGTATACATATACTTAAGAGCTATATCACTTCCTACTCAGTTTTCATGAAAATTTCGACGTTTAATTTTATTGTTTGCACATTGATGCATCACTCAGGATAGTGATGTACATGAGATATGGCCAAAATAGCGGGTAGTGGGGTGGTGGTTTAATAGGTATTGAGTAGCAGGTTGAATGGTTGCGGGTTGCGGGTAATAAATAGTGGGTTTCTGGCTAATGGTGTAACGGAAAGCGTGTAGAAATAGTTGGTAGCGGGTAACAGAGTAGTGTCGTAACGGGGTAGCGGATATGGGTAGACGTACTGGGTAGCACAAGCGGGTAGCGTTTAAAGGGTAGTGGGTAGTGTGGTAGAGGAGTATCAATTATCGATTGAGGCAGTACGAAGTCTGCAGGGTCAGCTAGTATATTTATAAAATAAATAACTAAATACATTTTTCATTGGTTTGGCAAATTAATTTTTCAGAACATTATATATATTAGAACATATTATATATATCCTTTTAAAAAAAAGTTTAAGTGGGGCGTTTTGTAACTCACTCGTTGGGTAAAACGCCCCGGCATAGGTGACAAAACGCCCTTAAGGAAAAAGTAAGAACAAATGCAATGAATTGTAAAAATAACATCATTTAATTTTGCAATATGGTTTGTCGCTTTGCTTTACGCCTGTCAGGTGTATATATATATATATACAAAGTACAAAACTCATGCAACTAGCTCTGGCAACATATGCCATCCGAACAACTAGCTCTGGCAACATATGCCATCCGAACTAGCTTCACCCACTGCCAATGTTTTATTTTTAACCTTCACCATTGCTTCGTTTAGATCCTTTTTGGACCATGATGTCCGCAGTGTTTTCCTAACGTTGTTTTGTGGTATTTTTATAAACAATTAAGAAATAAAAAATGTTGATGTGTGCTACATTCCAATATTTTACTGGGGCGTTTTACACTTTTTGTACTGGGGCGTTTTGTAAATTTTTGAGTGTAAAACTTCCCAGCAAAACATAGCAACCCAACTTGATTTAAAAAGATAAACAACAAAGAACTAAGAAGCCAATGTGTTGTACTTTCTTAATATATATATCACTAGCTGACCCTGCGAACTACGTCTCGCCAGCCAAAATGCTATGTGATTTGCTCCATTTTCCAAGTGTTTTGCAAGTGGTTTTCTAATTGTAAATTGTAACGTAAGGACCTCGGAAAACTCATTGGTTTTCAAAAGGAAAATGGAAAATTTGTGATGGGGAAAAATTAAAAATATATTGGAAAATCCATTTTACCATTTCCCATCACGTATTTTCTATTTTCTCATTGTTTAATTAAATTTTCCAGTTTTCCACTTCAAAAGCAGTGAGTTTTCCGAGTTCTTTTTAAAAACCTATTTTTAAATGTTCCAGTTTTCCAATTGAAAACCACTGCACCTATAATTACATGCAATTTTGAAACATTACATTATAACTTTGAAAACCAATGAGTTGTGAGTTTCATTCAAAAACCCATTTGAAAACCAATGCATCCACAATTTCATGCAATTTTCTATTTGAAAACCAATGAGTTTCCCTAGTTTTTCATCAAGAACTTTCTATTTTTCCATTCGAAAACCCATTTTGAAACAAAAAAATTCCAAGCAAAAAAATCGAATTTCCGACATTTGTTTGGTTTTTCCAGTTTTCTCACTCTTCCATGAAGTTTTTCCATTTTTTTTTTTCACAGAAATCATCCCAGAATACAACAGTATGAACCATAAAAATTTCACAAATATCTGTTGGGCCATTTCGGAGTCTATAAGAGACATAC
>CAKKXW010000521.1:9142-22850 GCA_920937365.1 Sphaerophoria rueppellii | reverse complement strand
AAAGTAAAGGAAATTGGTTGAGACGATGATGGTAAAATAATCTCAACGGGGTTGCAATGGAAAAAATAATAAATCTTAATCGAACAGCAAGAGGTCAAAGTAGTTTGTCTTTTGGAGTGAGCTTTAGTCTTTTATTCGAAAAGAGAACAGAAATTTAACTTGAACATTGGCAAGAAATTCAATATTTAAATGCTTTTAATTGAATGTTATTGTGACAGAAGAGGTGCCAAAACTTCTAAAATAATTAAATCCATGCTTTGGAAGCGACATTTCAATTAAAAAAGTATTTCACTCTTTTAAAGATTATATTTTGAATTTGAAGCGTGTCACGCTTAAGTATAATATTTTTGAAAAGAACAATCTTAAAGGACGTTGTGCTTAAGACAACTTCTGTTGCCTTCCATAATTAGTGGAACAAATAGGAAAATGAAGACACACACGAAAATTCATGAATATCGGTCCAGCTGTTTAGGAAGAGTTAAATAATAGGATTTCTAAGAGAGATAAAGTTTTTAAAATTTTATTTCAAATTGTGTATAAAAAGGTTTTTACAAAATACTTTGAAAGAGCACATTTCTTATTCACCAAAATTTGATAGTCGAAGCGATCATGACGACTCTTACTCTTATACACAGAGGAGGTATACCTAGAGTCGCAACTCAAACTCAAGGCATTTTACTCTCTTTCGACTAAAAAAATTAAATTTGAATAAATGTAAATTTATAGGCTTTTCAATGCATTTCAAATGGGATGCCGAACCAATACATTTGCAATGGGTAGGCCTGTGTGCTGGGCTCAATAAGGTGAAAAGCCTAGGCTCAATTTTAAAAGCCTGCACTCAAAATTCAAAAATAAGAGTCAGTTAAATTCAAACATAAAAAATAATTGTATGAAATTCATGTTTTAGGTATTTAAATAACAGTACAAAGTGCAGTGCATAGTGTTTTTTGCTTTTTAAATGGAATTCAACTATGATTTACGAATAAAAAACTAAAAAAACACATTTAAACACGTTGGCAGAGTTTATTTCACCCTTAAAACAGTGCGGTCATGTCCTTATTGAATTTTTTTTCACCTCTTTCACAGATTCACGGACACGAAAAATAAGAGTAAATTGAGAGACTCACCACAACACTTTTTGGACAGTGATATTTTAAAAAAGAGAGCGAGTTGCGACTCTAGGTAAATAGATTCTCTATGGTAAATAGATTCTCTATGATAGATTCTCTATGCTCTTATACAGGATGAGTTCGTAAGTATCAAGTGCACTAGGTGATTGTTTAAGAAGAGATTTCACGAGAGCTTGCGCCATCTTAGGGTATCGAGTCGTAATATTTCACAATTGCTATTGTCATTTAATGCAAATGAAACTGATGAAAACTGGGATGAACCAAGAAACCCTTTACTTAACAACATCAAATGGATGTTTTATGACGAACAATATACGACAAAAAAGGAAAAAAGGAAGATCCTCTAAACTGCTGCGCCAACTACAGAGTAATCAGTCTACTGAACATCGCCTACAAGAACCTCTCTGCCGTAATATGTGAACGATTTTAAGGCCGCGTATGACAGCATCTACAGAGACAAACATAATAAAGCTGTGTCTAGTTTTAGCATCCTTGTCAATCTGGTTCGCTTGTGCAAAATGACAATTTAGACCTCACGCTCCGCCATCAAGGTTGGCAACAAGCTTACGGAATCGCTCGATGTCAAAAAAGGATTCAGACAAGGCGATGCACTGTCATGCGATTTCTTTAACATCGTTTTTGAGAAAGAAGATAGTGCAAGACTCCACCTTTAACACCACTTCCACCACTTCTCGCTTACGCCAATTAAATTGATATAGATAATGGGAAGAACACAGCGTGGTGTTAATGGCGCCTTCGTGAGAATTGAGATAAAAGCGGCAAAAATGGGTCTAGCGGTAAATAAGGGAAGGACACCCAACACCGACGGCTCGGAGAGAACGTCACAAAAGACGCGGTAGTAGAGGAGTTGTCATAACTAGGAATGCGATCGACGGAAGGCACTTGTCCAGCATTTTAGATGTTCGAACTTTCCGAGGAGCTAACATCGACTCGGACCACTACCTCGTCGTAGCCAAGGTAGTGCTACGAATATCCCGACAACGGCCAAAACAAGGAAATGCTGCAAGAAAATTCGACGTCGGACGGCTACAATCGCAAGAGATCGCCAGATCCTTCTCTGATCGAGTAACCTCTTAAGGAGTCCTATGCCGCCAACATCAAGTATCGAAGACCAGTGGCAACATTGCCAGAGAGCAGTTAGAGATGCCGCCTCTAATGTGCTGGGTTTCACACAGCCACCAAAACGAAACCCCTGGTTTGACGAAGAATGCAGGCAGACCATGCAGCCAAGCAGGAGGCATACAAAGCGGCGCTGCATAGAAGAACAAGAGCTGCTCGTGAGCTCTACGAGCAAAAGAGGAGAGAGGAACGCCGGCTTGTCAGGAGGAAAAAGAGAGAGCATGAGAAGCGTCAGATCGAGGATGTTGAGAGAGCCAACAGCAGGAATGAAGTTCGGAGGTTTTACCGAAAGGTTAAACAGCTGGCTTAAGGTCATCGAGGAAGAACCGATGCCTGCAGAGATAAACAAGGGAACATCATAGTAGAATCGCAGTCAATGCTGGGGATTTGGAAGGACTTCTGTAGATTGTATAACGGCGACGACGAACAAAATATCGCCGTCAGACAGGAGCCTTTCATCGGACACGATGATAGCAAACAATTCCGTGAACCCGACCTGGAAGAAGTGAAAACCGCAATAACACGGCTGAAATCCAACAAAGCCGCTGGAGCTGATGGACTAGCTGCTGAGTTGTTCAAAGCAGCAGGCGACGAGCTAGATAGGAGCATGCACCAAATCATCTGTAAGATATGGTCAGAGGAATGCATGCCCGATGAACGGAACCTCAGCATTGTTTGCCCGATCCAGAAAAAGGGAGATCCTCTAAACTGCGCCAACTATAGAGGAATAAGTCTACTTAACATCGCCTACAAGATCCTCTCTGCCGTAATACGTGAACGTCTGAAGCCTTTCGTCAACAATCTGATTGGTCCTTATCAATGTGGCTTCAGGCCAGGAAAGTCAACCATTGACCAAATTTTCACGTTGCGGTAGATCCTGGAAAAGACCTATGAACTCCAAATCGATACCCACCACCTTTTCATCGATTTTAAGGCCGCGTATGACAGCATCCACAGAGACGAACTGTACAAAGCTATGTCTAGTTTTGGCGTCCCTGCCAAGCTCGTTCGCTTGTGCAAATGACGATGGAGAATTCACGCTGCTCCATCAAGGTTGGCAACGAGCTCACGGAAGCTTTCGACGTCAAAAAAGGATTCAGACAAGGCGATGCACTGTCATGCGATTTCTTTAACATCGTTCTTGAGAAGATAGTGCAGAACTCCAACGTCAACACCAGAGGCACTACCTTCCAAAAATCTGTTCAACTTCTCGCGTACGCCGATGATATTGATAAAATGGGAAGAACACAGCGTGATGTCAATGGCGCAAAAGCGGCAAAAATGGGTTTAGCGGTAAATGAGGGAAAAACGAAGTATATGCTGTCTTCGAGGAAGGACACCCAACACCGACGGCTCGGGCAGAACGTCACAATAGAACATACAACTTCGAGGTAGTAGAGGAGTTTGTCTACCTAGGCTCCACTATAAACACGGGCAATAACACCAGCGCCGAGATCAGACGAAGAATAACTCTTGCTAATCGCTGTTTCTTTGGGCTAAGAAAGCAATTGAGTGGAAAAGCCCTCTCTCGAGCAACTAAGGTAAAACTGTAGAACACACTCATCATCCCAGTCCTGCTGAATAGTGCGGAAGCATGGACCTTGACAAAATCGGATGAAAGTGCCTTAGGCTGTTTCGAGAGGAAAGTTCTTCGGGTCATCTTTGGCCCCGTGTGCATTGAAGGGAAATGGCGAAGAAGATATAACAGCGAACTTTACGGGTTGTACAACGACATGGACCAAGGAAGAGGGGCCAAGGTGCAGAGACTCAGATGGCTCGGTCGTTTAGAGCGAATGGACACCAATGCTCCGGCCCGGAAAGCCTTCGACACTATTCCCGAGGGACGTAGGAGGAGAGGAAGACCGCGACTCAGGTGGCGCACTCAAGTGGAAGAGGACCTCAATCAACTTGGAGTGCAAAACTGGAGACGACTAGCTAAGGACCGAGCTAGCTAGCGGAGACTGTTGATTGAGGTCCAAGTCCACAACGGACTGTAGCGCCACCTTAAGTAAGTAAGTAAGATGATCACATATAAATGATATGTATGAACTTACATCATGAAGGTTCTACGGATCTATGATCCGTATTTTCGCATGCGGTATCGTGCTGAATATTTTGTAAACCCCTTAGAGCAGACGCTCTTTCAATGGCCAAAGCCAACATCTTGCTTCCTCGCGATAACATTTTCGTACAGTTGAATTATTCTTCAAAATTAATTTTAATATTTAAAACTTGATAAAATAAAACCTAAACATAACACAATCGAAATTAATTTATTCAAGAAACTTGTTTTAATAAACTCACTTAATTATACTCAAAGTTAAACAACACAAAAACGGACAAAATTTTAACACAACCTTCAACCAAGTTACTCAAAGCCGAATGATTATACTACAAAAATAACACAAGTCAAAACTGCGCATAGGTTTGCTTTCAGAACAACGACACAAGTTTATTTATTTTAAAGAATTAACAATAACGTCTTTTAGAATAACCACACAAGTTCACTTATGTTCTGTATTCGCACAAAAACAGAATATGGAAAAACAGCACAAGTCAACTTACGTTCTCACATCAAATGTGTTTATTTTTGGAATAAGAACATAAATGGATTTATGTGGTGTTTATTTTGATTGCTATTTCGGTATAAGAGCATAATTTGATAAAAGAAAAATAAAAGAGTTACTTATGTTGTTTTTCCTTGTGCAAGTCTTGTACATACTGACTTATGTTTATTTTCAATTGTCTACAACTCATAAGCCGTTAGCGCTAAAAATACCAAAAAAATATGACAGATAGAATCGCTTATTGCGCATCAGATTCTAAAGCTAACTCATTTTGAACATAAGTAGACTTATGTTGTTTTACCCTGTTGCCACAGAAATATTACCCATGGAAAAATCGTTTCAATCAAGTCGCCCATGTTGTTGTTGTTACATTTCAGCTATATATATCATTCCTTCTTTTTCTCCATCATGGAAGGGAATGCGTTTTGGCATGTGGACAATGTTGTGAACGCAGGCAGCGGTATTGACGATGACGACGTTTGTCAGTGTCATTGCCAATTTGTAGGCCATACGTTTTTATTCCCATTCAAATTTGTGGTGTTTGTTTTTTTTTTTTTTTTGTCTGCCTCCGCAGACATTTTGCAATGGAACATGCATTTCTTATGAGACGAATGAGAATACAGTTGATGTCAAGATTATTCAAACTTTCGAAATATGTTCCTGGGGTTGATTCGTTTAAACAATTTTTTCAAGAAAATTTGAAGTATATTTTCGAACTGGTGCGATTTTCTCGAAATTATTAACCTTATAATATTTAGCATTTATAAAAAAAAAACCGATAATCGGCGGTACGTTTTTGAGGAAAGAATTTTAAACCCATGACCATTCGCTAGAGAAAATTGAGTTTAGGTATATTTTGCTTCTCTTTTTCTCAAAGAGTCCTTGGCACGCCACTACTTTCAATCAGAGCACAAAATTAGTGATGGCTTACTATAGTTTATTGAATCAAAAATCGATGCATACCCGAAGGTTAAAAAAAAAGAGTGGCGTGACAGCTCTTGAAAAGCTAAAGCCTTAGTGGCTTACTCATATTACTAATTCTCTAGGTGCGTGTGAAGAATTTAGGGGACCTACAATTTTACGCCGATTCCGAACGGCAAAGTTGAGGAGCACTTTTTCATGACAGATGATACTCTTGGAAGTTTTGTCAGTTCTTCGCAAGAGGCAGTGCCCGTGAAAGATGAAATAAAAACTTTGGGCCCGAGTAGGATTCGAGCCCACGACGTTCTGCTTAGCAGCCAAAGGTTTAACCTATCTTAATAATAGTTGCGTACCCAAAGGTATGTACTTCCAGTCTTTATTTTCTTTATGTTATCTGCATCTGCTGATAAACCTGCCTTACCGATGATCCCAACCCAACCCTTTAACTGGTCTAGTCCTTAACAGCCAAATAAATAAACGAAAAATACCGAAAGATTAACCCTTATTCTGTGGAATAAGTGGAAAATGCTCTCAATAAAATAAAATTTCTCTTAACTGACGCTTACTAACTTATTCCACTGTGGAGGGTGAGCGAAGGAATAACAAATGTAAAACACTTTTTCATTGACAGTTCATTAGATGGCGCCACAATCCGTTGCAATATAATATAAAGCAGAGACAACCAACAAACAATCGGTAGTAAATTTCCAAAGTGTGGTTATCGTCACACTATTCTGTGGAATAAGAGTGGAATAGGATTTTTTATTTATATGGCTGTAACTTACTGATGATTATCTGTCTTTATATTTCACGACAACGCATGTAGTAAAACTGATTTACTCGTCTTTCCTATTTTTTGTGAAAGGTATGTCGATTTCTGGCGAATTTTGTTATCTGGTCCGTAGCTCGTACAGAAAGATCAAATCAAAGTCAATGTTTACAAAAATGGGCTTATAAGTCTTATTATACTTTTTTTTTAAGTGTCTGAAGACCTTTCGCCCAGACTGTTTACAGTTGTAGTTTGAAATATTACAACCCAGTGTTTGCATGTCTGTCAGTGTCATTGCAAAATAATAAGTTCTGTTCTGAAATCTACTCATTTCATGGCAGTCAGTAAGGACTAACATTGAAGTTGTCAGTTTTGAAATGATTACAAAAAAATCAAAGAAATGAAAAATCAATGTCAGTTATTTCAAGCAGAAAATGCCACTCATAGAAAACAAAACGTCCCTGTACCATTGAACGGAAAGCAAATGGGCATTG
This sequence comes from Sphaerophoria rueppellii, assembly GCA_920937365.1. NCBI lineage: Eukaryota > Metazoa > Arthropoda > Insecta > Diptera > Syrphidae > Sphaerophoria > Sphaerophoria rueppellii. The sequence goes on along the minus strand of CAKKXW010000521.1, from coordinate 15,829 downwards.
AGCTATTCAATGCCTTAGAGCAAATAAAAAAGCTGCATAAATACTAAACAAAATATTTTGGAAAACTATTTAACATTACTTCAAATACGATGTTGGCATCCCTTCATTCAACGTTTTTTTTTTCACATAAAAATTATAAGTTTTACATAAACAACTTATCAAAGTGTTTTGATGCTGGTAATTGTAAGAAAAAAAATACAAGCTACCATAATTAATCTTTAGCCTCCACAAGCTTCCTTTTCTTCCCCGTGAACATTTTATTTTCCCTTTAAGACCGTCTCCAATTTTCTCTTTTTCTTTTCAAAACTTTTCCTCTATTTAAGTATTTCCCACCTAAATGCTAAAATCCCAGCATGATATAAATGTTTTCCGCACTGACATCAGAACAAAATTATGTTGCTCCACAAATATTTTTTCGGACAATATACTGCTGCTTAACTGCTTTTAGCTTTATTGCTATCTTCTCCTGCCTCATCGAGGATATCGTGTTGTGACCTGGTTTTTGCCCAAACGAATTCCGCACCTATTATAGACCACCACTAGGTATCTCTATCAAGTTATAGTGTAGCCCATAATTACACTGAGACAGGCGAGCGAATTTCCCATTTAATTGTACTTCAATCAGCAACCACTTCGCAAAATTTAGCCTTTAATTCACCCCCAGTCCCCAATAACAGTCGCGAGATCTTTTCATCAACAGGCCAGGCCCAGTCAATGTAATAACTCGCGCTATTGTGGCAACTCTAATTTTCCACAATTATTTCGTTCTGGTTTCTATAAAATTTAATTTCATTTCCTTACCATCGTCTTGGTTGTTGTAATGGAAGTTGGCAATGAAGAATGGTTCGCTATTTTTGGTAGGGGCAATGTCTTTAGCTATACACAATAGGTATCTTTTGTTCTCATTCCTTGAACTTCTCCCTATCCTGGTGTTTTGTCTCAATTCGACAACGACGACGAAAATGACGATGACTGCATTGAAGTCAGACTGAACTGTTTGTTCCATTTCTTAGATGCACCTGCTTTAACACAGTGAATTTATTGTTAAAGGTGTGAAATTCTTTGTTCAAAAATATCACTGCAGTAATTTGAGACAAAGGCGGACAGCAACAAAAGCAAAGTTTTTTTTTTCAACTATTCTAACGAACGTGTCCTAGTTAATTTCTCTTTCTTGTTTTCCATTCATAGGGAACAACTTTGTGTTCACTTTTTCTTTTTTTTTCGCTGAAAGTTATCCTGCAACGGTTAAGGGGATTTCTATTCTTAGTGCAACCGATAAACACTCGGATTGAAGGCGAAACTTTCAAACTCAATGACCCAGTTAAATGTGAACAAAAAGATTATTCTAGGTGACGTAAAAATGAGAAAAGGGAAAGGTTTGGAAGTTTGTTTTTTTTTTTCATTTCGTGAATAAATTTCTGACATATTTTAAAGGAACAGGAAAAACCTGAAAATTATATTTGTTTAAGAATTTTCGGTGCCATATAATTGATGCAGTATGAAGCATTTGGCAATCATGTTCGATCAATCAATGATAATTTTGTTTAAATACGTTATTTCATACATTTTGAAATCAAACATGTTCCATCACTCTAAGCACACTTGTATTTTTATTGCTTAGAACTCCAAAGTCGTCAAATATTTCTGACCAATAACCACATGTTTCGTCATAGATCGAACATGTTTGATCCAACATTGGACATTTTAGGCACTAATTTGTGTAAATATTGAAAAATTATTTTGTTTTCGAATATCCAACATGTTTAATTATAACTGAAATTAAACCGATTTCTTCCAAATACACAAAGTTTCCAAAATGCGACAATAAATTGGTTGGATAGTTGCATTACAAATTTTTTTAAGCAGAGAGAGAGAGAACTCAACTCAGATTAAGTATTCATTTTTCAAAACTCTAGTGCAACCTGGCAATTAGTTACAATATTAAGTGTTTATATTGTCATTCAAACTGTTTCTAAAGTTTTTGCATAATCTACCAACATTGAAGCCAATTTCACACCTTCATATTAGTAAATAGGCTACACACGATCAACAGTAGTGGATAGGCTGCAGGTGTTAATAAGAAACTTCAAGTATTGCTTGTCATATTGGTCGAGCTGCTATAACTATGATGGTAAAAAGTGTGTGTTCAGTCGATTTTAAGTTGACGTTGAATCAATAAATGACGTCGTATTTGCAGTTCTTGCAAAATCGTCCAGTGCAATGAGAACACAGCGAGGTCTATTCGGAGTTTCCTTGTAATTCTTACATTATAGGTTAACAAAGTCATTTTCTGAAATTCCGGTTGAAAAATTAAATCAAAAGAGTTCGATATATCATAAGTCCTTTGGCTATCAATTCAGTTTTCTGGCTAAAGAGTCGCCTTTGACTGTACTTGCACCTTTGATGCAAATTTCAATTGGGTGAGCTTAATTTTGGTTTTCTCAAAGAAATTTGAAATTTTTTTCGAAAATCAAGAATAGAGATATTATTTTTTGACATTCAATTCATGATATTGTCATCGTTGGAATGGCCGTGGAAGTTTTGCCACAAGTTCTTTTATGTATTGTTTTCCGAAATATGTTCCTTTTTGTCTACGTCAACTTTCCAACGCATAACGAGCTTAGCTTTGCTGCTCCGCGGTAGATATAGCTCTTGATTATACCTTCTACTGAATTGTCCTTCCTGAGCGACGGGACCGACTATTCTCCGTAGAATTTCCGACTCTTCTCCGTAGAACTTCCGACTATTCTTCGTAGAATTTTTTTTTGAACGCGGCTAAATGTTCAAAGTTCCCTTGGATCTGTAAGTGGGAGGACAATAGCCTTACACAGAAGCAATAAGGATCAAACCAAGTAAAATTCAGTAATTCAGTTAAACGGATTCTGGCCTCTCAATATGAACATCGTATAAGAGGCCCAAACGTAGAAAGCCTATTCAAGGCGAGGACGAACAAAACAATTATATGAGGTCGTTCCTCATTACGTATTACAGAATTCCGTTGACCAACGTTTTTTAAATCCCAACATTGAATTGGTTTTATTGATGATACTGTTATAATGCTCAGAAAAGTCCAAACTAGATGTTAAGATCTTTTACAGTGACAGGACAAGTGATAATGTGATGTGAGATTGTATATTTGTAAGAAGTCACAATTCGCTGCTTTGAAAAGTCACTGTTTGACATTGTATGGGGTTCAAATTTAAACTGTTTTTTCTCACACTAATAAGTCACCCTGCAGAAGGATTCTATCATATAATTATACTAATCGATCCATTGAGAATACATTTTTGAACATCTTCATATCATCTACAAAGATGACAATTTCGATGTTTTGAACACAAAGCTGGACATCGTTAATCGTTAATATCTATGCTTTTTCTATACTGATATATAAAGCTGAAGAATTTGTTCGTTTGAACCCGGTAATCTCTGGAACTACTGGTTTGACCATTAATCGAGGAGGGCTTTAGGCTACTTAACGTTAAGCTATGACCAATAGGAGCGAAGAATCAGTGGAAAATTTTGAAGAAAACGCAAAAAATGTTAATTTGTCTGCGTTTTAACGTGCTTATCTCAGGAACTGCTTAATCAAATTGAATAGTCATTTTAATGTTGATAAGTCCATTTACCTATCGTAGACGGCTTGAAGCTATCACGCTGCGACCAATAAGAGCGAAGCGTCAGTGAAAAATGTGGAAAAAATGGCAAAAAATATTCATTTTTGAAGGCATCTGTTGTTTGCTTGAACGTGCTGATCTCAGGAACTACTAAATCAAATCGAACAATTCTTTTTGCCTTGAATAGTTCATTGATTGAGGAAGATCTTAGGTTAGGTATAACAATAGCAATTAGTGGAAAATGTTTAAAAAATGGCATCAAATTTCATTTTTTGGATTGTTTGATCGCGCTTATCCTAGCAACTGCTAAATAAAATTAAACATTTCTTTTTGTATTGAATAATCCATTTATCGAGGAAGGATCAGTGAAAAGTGTATAGCTAAAACGTGTACAATTATACATTTATGAAGGCTTCGAGAACAATTTTGATTTAGAGAGTGTCTACTGTTTTAAAATATCTTTGCAACAAAATTTCCATGCGGGCATGATGCACAAGTCGAAGGCGCATCTCTGGTCGGTGGATGAGGTAGAGGCGGACCATGTCACAGGTGACTGCTAGCCCATTATAAAAAGAAAGGACATCTTCATGAGGCAATTATTATAGGTATAAACTTCGTAACGAAGTCCCTCTTATAGAGGTGCAAGAATCATGAATTGCTTCCGCCAACGTCTAGTTGAAGAGGAGATACATAAGCCAGTCCACCCCTTCGGTAGAGTCCTTTGAAATGTTGTGAGGTCTGGGAAGCAGTCCGAATACATTAAAGGTATGTTCAGCGACACTGTTCTGCACACTTTGGAACAGTTTGGAACAGAAAAGTACAGCTTTTTGGTGTTCATTGAGACATTGAAACATTGGCTGTTCCAAACTGTTCTGATTTGGTGTTCATTGAGTCTGTCTAGAACAGTTTGGAACAGTTTTGGACAGGATTTTCTGTTCCATCTTTTTAGGTAGAAAACATTTTGTGTTCCAAACTGTTCTGACATTTCTAAGAAGTTGTGCTGTGTTGTGCTGTACTGTGCTGTCTTTTTTCTCGCTGAACAAAGCTTAATTAAGATTGAAACGTTAGTCAACTTATATAGGCTATTTCTTCAAAGGGTTATTGAACAAATGCAAATATTAATACCACAATACTTTTGTTTGTCTTTCTTTTAACTATCATTCTTTTCATTTTCTCTTGGCTCTGTTTGAAATTAAAACAAAACAAAAAAACAAAAGTTATACAAAATTGCTGGAAAACAAAACCAATTGATCAAAAACAAAACAAACACAAAATCTAACACAAAGCGAGTGGATAATTTTGAAAAATTCGTAGTTCCATTCTCCAGCACCAATCCTTTGCAGCACAATTAAACTAAGAACTTTTTTCCATTTTAATTTTCTTTTATTTGATGCCCCTTCACTGGTTTTCAAAGTACTCCTTCATTGAGTTTGAGATGAAAACAAAGTACTTTCATTTATATTTCGATTTAATTGAAATTAAGTACGAATTCCGTTGCCGTTACTGCTCCAGTCTCCCAAACCGTTCGCCTTGAGTTTCGACAAAACCTTTGTGTAGTTTTCATTCTCTTTTATTTTTGTGAAAAAATAATTTTAGTTTGCAAAGCGGTGAGTGGAGAGCAAATAAGAAAAGAAAACTACAATAACAATGGATGATGCAATTGGATGTGCAAATGTAAACCCTAAATGAATATTCAAGACCTCAAGACCTATGAGCAATGCCCTAGCTATGACATTAAAATCGTCCTTGGAGATTTTAATGCTAAGCTGGGTAGAGAAGAAATTTTTGGTGGAATAATTGGACGACATAGCCTACACGACACCACCTCCGATAACGGATTTAGGCTAATCGACTTCGCTGCGAGGCGAGACGTAATGGTAGCAAGTACGCGATTCCCACATCTCGATATCCACAAGGAAACATGGAAATCTCCTGACCAATCAACCGTCAACCAGATTGATCACATTGCGATCGACGCACGACACTTCTCTAGCGTGCAAGATGTCCGCACATTCCGAAGTGCCAACATCGACTCGGACCACTACCTTGTTGTAGCCAAGGTACGAATACGGATATCCCGATCAAGGCCAACAAAAGTTTGCAATTTCAATTAAATTATAGAAGAGCTTGTGATGATTTCATTTATGAATTCTTCCCCCTTGAAAATTGGTGACGTGAAATAACGCCCGACGAAATAAGGCCCGTTAGGGCCTTATTTCCATTTCTTATGGAAATAAGACCCTTACCAGTGTTGGGGTCTTATTTCCATTGCAAGTACGAAATAAAGCCCGTGGGGCCTTATTTCATTTTTCTGTTTTAGTAAAGCTAAGCTTCGATTTTTTTGATTAGTTGCAAAGCCTTCATAGTCGAGTTTTCAAAAATTTTAACTTTCAAAAAACTGAGTTTCAAAATATAATGTTAAAAAGTTTTCAAAGGTAAATCACTTTTGAAGCTCAGTTTTTGAGAGTTAAAATTGGCGCAGTGTCATAAGTCCGTAGGTCATAAGTCCGTATAGGAATTTTGACCCACTTAGTTGAGTCAAAATTTCATAAATCGATTATGATCTTATAACCCACGTAAGTGAGTCAAAAGTAAGCAAAAAAAAAGCCGTAAGTTCTTTGAAAACAAATTTTAATAGATATGGCAAAAATTAATACATTTTTTTTCTTTTATGAACTAGACTAAAAAACAAAACAATAATTTATGAACCTATTATGATACGAAATAGAATTAAGACAAAATATTTTGCTTTCTTTGTCACAATATGCTTGCAAGAAAGGCACAAAATTAAATTTTTTTTATTGCTGTTTGAACGGCTCGTTGAATACTTATTAATTTTTTCTCTTTGATGGTCAAACAAAAAATGTCCACACTTTTCTGTTATCGACCCTTTTAGTTGGTAAAAGTAATCTGTTTAATTTTGAAAAAATAAAACGTTCTTCAGCACAATGGGATGTCAAAGTTCGGTCAAAGCACAAGAATGCGAAGTTAGCGGAAAAAAATTTGCCCAAAAGAGAATCAATTTGGGGTGTGAAAATAAAAAAATTCGCGCGAATTTTTTTATTTTCTT
>CAKKXW010000517.1:12827-22988 GCA_920937365.1 Sphaerophoria rueppellii | reverse complement strand
TGTCAAATTGTAACTATTTCTAACTATTCCCAACTCTACTCAGGAGGTGAGTTGAAAATGGTTGATGTGTCAAAGTCTTTTTTTTCTGTTTAATGGTGTTTTTAATGACTCAAAAAAAAAACACATTCTGTTCGTGCATTTTTTACCGTCGTAGTTGTCCGTATCCGTGCCGCCGCAAATTTAATTCAATCAAAAGATTTCTGTTCGTCTTCAATTAAAAATATTTAAATTCAAAAATATAAAGAAAATAAGATTCCCCTTACAAATTTTAAAGCTTCACGAGTCAAACTGAAAATCCTCAGTCACTACGAGGAGATACACACCAAGCAAACGATCGCATTTCCAAGTGGCTTAAAATTCAGCACCAATTTCAAGAATCATTCTCTTACCGGTCACAAACCCTTCCAATCGAATTGGCTATACTGCAATCCGCAAACACTCCTATTTCTACTGCAACTGCGTGGCGACTTGCAGGCTGCCAAAGATGGCCAAAACAGTCAGCGTCTACGTTCGGTTAGTTTACAAAAAGTCGTCGAAAAACTCGAGGACATGGACATGGTTTTGGAGGATAAGTTGGCCACTGCCCATGAGCATAATGATTGTCGAACGTCAGTCCGCAGGAACGGCAAATGGAAGTTACTCTGCATGAGAAGAAATTGACGCAGCGGTGAATGGAGCTGACTGAGGAGAAAATTACGAAGATCACAGGAGAAAAGGACAATTTGGAGAGGAAGCTCAACGACACGCTCCCGCAGAAGTCAAGCATAAGGAAACCCAAATCAATGATTGCAGGACGAAATCGGCATACATATTTGAATTCATTGTTTTTATGTTTGTCTGTCAGCAATAAAAAATATTTAATTTGTTTCGAAGAATAAAGACTTTTTTCGTTTATTTATATAAAATCACGAACTAGATATTCGTATTGAGAGTTTTTCACTGAATCTGGGAGCCGCAATTAGGAGAATATCAGGAGCTGGCTTACTTGGAACAGCTTGAAGATTTCTTTATCTAGGGTGGTCTTCAGTCTCTTTCTCTTTTCTTTTCTTGCTGTGGGTTGTTCAAAAATAAATAAATATTTTCTCATCTCAATTGGCTTTAAAATCTTACCATATCAAGATCATTCTTGAATTTTTCAATAAACTTAGAGCAACAAAAATTGTTATGATCAAAAGAAAAGAAAAATGTTACCTCAAAAGATTTGTTTTTTTTTTTTTTTGCAGACATTGTCAAATGAAAAAACGGACCAAGAACTTTAGACGCCTAAAATGTTTGCGATGCTTCTTTATACAAGAATGTTCATCGCTATATGCAAATCGTTGCGACGACATTCCACCAGAGGCATTCCTCTATTTAGATACATGCGGTCTGATACAGGACAGATTGGCGGTGCCGCTAATCTACCACGTCAGGCGAAGAACCGTCGATCGGCGGCTCCTTTACAGTCGAGACGTCCTCGCACAAGACGGAGCAGAGCTCCTTCGGTTCAGTAGGGCTGTGTCCGAGCGGGACCAAATCGATAGGGTGAAGTAGGAGAACCAATTCTGGTGGCATCTGTCAGCACTTGACAATGAGTACTCGGAATGGGGTTTTGAGCCTTGCCAGCTTACATACTTGTTTTAGTTTATGCGTTTAGGTTTAGGTAGAGTAGGCACGGTGGCACATACATGGACAAAGACAACAAATATAAAATAGAAAAATAAGGGAAAAAAAAATAAAAAAAAAATAAAAATAAAAACAAGATATATACAAAAAATATAAGAAATAAGCATGATAGAGATTTGCTGTTGTGGTTGTTCAAGTTTGTAATTAGTTGTTAGGTAGAATAGGTACTTTTAGTTAATTTTAAGTTTTAGTTTTAAGGAAAAAGGATTAAGACAAGGCGATGCACTGTCATGCGATTTCTTTAACATCGTTCTTGAGAAGATAGTGCAGAACTCCAACGTCAACACCAGAGGCACTATCTTCCAAAAATCTGTTCAACTTCTCGCGTACGTCGATGATATTGAAAAAATGGGAAGAACACAGCGTGATGTCAATGGCGCCTTTGTGAGAATTGAGACAGAAGCGGCAAAAATGGGTTTAGCGGTAAATGAGGGAAAAACGAAGTAGGTATATGCTGTCTTCGAGGAAGCACACCCAACACCGACGGCTCGAGCAGAACGTCACAATAGACATATATAACTTCGATGAAGTAAAGGAGTTTGTCTACCTAGGCTCCGCTATAAACACGGGCAATAACACCAGCGCCGAGATCAGACTAAGAATAACTCTTGCTAATCGCTGTTTCTTTGGGCTAAGAAAGCAATTGAGTGGAAAAGCCCTCTCTCGAGCAACTAAGGTAAAACTTTACAACACACTCATCACCCCAGTCCTGCTGTATGGTGCGGAAGAATGGACCCTGACAAAATCGGATGAAAGTGCCTTAGGCTGTTTCGAGAGGAAAGTCCTTCGAGTCATCTTTGGGCCCGTGTGCATTGAAGGGGAATGGCGAAGAAGATATAACAGCGAACTTTACGGGTTGTACAACCGCATGGACCTAGCTAGAAGGGTCAAGGTCCAGAGACTCAGATGGCTCGGTCATTTAGAGCGAATGGACACCAATGCTCCGGCCCGGAAAACCTTCGGCGCTATTCCCGAGGGACGGAGGAGAGGAAGACCGCGACTCAGGTGGCGCACTCAAGTGGAAGAGGACCTCAATCAACTTGGAGTGCAAAACTGGAGACGACTAGCTATGGTCCGAGCTAGCTGGCGGAGACTGTTGATTGAGGCCCAAGTCCACAACGGACTCCACCTTAAGTAAGTAAGTAAGTTTTAAGGACCTTATTTTAAGTAGCATTTAAGGACGAAAATAAAAAATTATATAATGTTAGTTTTTTTTTTTTTTTAAATTTTACTAACAAAAACAAACAATAAAGTTAAATAAAATACGTATTTCATAGGCCGAAAGGCACTAATTTTAAGACGATGATGAATTTCTTAGAGCGCGCGGTTGGGGCCAGTAAGTTTAATATGAGATTTTAGATACTAAGCTAGTTTGAATTTTAAGTCTATTAATAAGTAGTTTGAAGTTGAAATTAATAACAAATGAATTTTGGAAAAAAATTCGGTACGACACTGCCAGTATCTGTGGCTAAAAGTGAGCGGTCTTTCTCATGTCTGCGCAGATTAAAGACATATCTGCGAGGCAAAACCGGCGAGGAGCATCTTAACGGCTTGATGTTACTGAACATCTACAAGGAAATTGAAATTGACATCGATTATGAAGATGTAATAAAAATTATGGAATATAAATATTCTATACATCTAACCAAAAATGAATAATATGTGTAGGGGGAAGTGGTCACCCTTCGTACACGTTCACCCTTCGTACTGTGAGGATAAAACTAAAACTAAACGGTATTCAAACACGTGCTTACGAATGTGCATAGAGATAGTAGGCGCTGAGCTGCTCAATAAATTTTAAATAATAAGTGCAACAAATGCGGTCGCTACAAGACGTTTAGTGTTTTTTAGTGCTCTGAGTAATTTTTTTGTGTACGTTTGCTGAAATATTGTGAGTATGTTTTGTATGTTTTTTGGCTAAATAGTGATGAAGAATTGTTGATTAAAGTGTTAAATTTGTATTTTAATTATAAATATTGCAAAATCTCATTACAGTTTTTGAGAAATCGGTTTTTGTGTGTTGTGTACAATTTGGGGAGCATTCGTACAGTCAAACATGGGGCACATTCGTACGCATACGAATGCTTTTCTTGAGCAGGTTACAATCTAAACACGAAGTTACAGTTTTATTGAAATGAAATTCAAGCCTTTTAAATTAGCTTTTCGCATTATATAGTAAATAGAGGTTGGTATTTTATATAAATAATAATTTCTTTCAGAATCATGGTGCGAGCAAATAAGAAAAAAAATGTACGAAACGAAGGAGTTGACGAGGCATCCATTAAATTAGCAGTTGACGAAGTAGTGGAAAGGAGTCAAAATGAATTACATATATTTAAAAAAATAAAGATCTCATACTTTCCAAATATAAACAAAATTTTAGTTCTTTTTTTTAAGCAGAATTAGAGGTGACAATGGGTCAAGTTGAGTCAATAATAACTAAGTAAATGTTTTAAACACGTTTGTTGGTATTTGACAAATAAAAAGGAAGCCAAATAAACTTTTTAAATATCCTGACTGAATCCTACCCATGTCGTACGAATGTGCCCCATGTGCTGTACGAAGGTACCCCACGGGTGGGGAGGATTCGTACAAAAATCTTATCCCATTAAAATGGCTATAATTATTTAAGCCTTTGACTTAGCAGTGTAAATATTTTTCGTAGAGTGTAACAATATATATATTATTGATACAGTCCATTAACTCGAAGCTGCAGTGAGTAAATAAATTACTAAAAAATAAAAAGTAAAAACTGTACGAAGGGTGACCACTTCCCCCTATATATTTAATTTTTATTCATACATAGTGCCAAGAAAGAAAAAAACACTTGACAATTAAAATAAGAAATAAAATAATATATATAAATTTTTGAAACCCCCCCTCCCCCGAATTTTTTTTTCTGCGTTCGCCCCTGTCTCTCCTTCATGGACAATATTCAATGTAATCTTAAAAAGAACCCGAAATCGTTTTGGAATTATATTAATTCTAAAAACAGATCAAGTCAATATCCTACCGTTTTTAACTTTGATAATGAACAAGTTTATGATCAACTTTTTTCCGAAATTTTTCAAAGCGCATAGAACTGTGATACTAATGAAAATAATTCAAACTGTGATAATATTGACGAAAATGATCAGGTGACGGATCAGTTGAACCCTTATTCTTTCTTGACTGATATAAATTTTGACATCAGCATTTTAATTCTGATTTAGCTGACAATGACTCTTCTGGACCAGATGGTATTCCAGTCTCCGCTCTAGAAAAGTGTGTTAGTCACTTATGTGTACCATTGTCATTTCTTTTTAATTATTCATGTAAATTTCCCTGGGTTTGGAAAATGTCTTTTATTATTCCTTAAGACAAAAGAGGCAAGCAAGATAAAATTGAAAATTATAGACCAATAGCCAAGCTATCAATTATTCCAAAACTTTTTGAAGCTATTATTTGTAAAACACTATCTTTCTGGACAAAATCTTTGATTGTTTCAAATCAACACGGTTTTTTGAAAGGACGAGCTACTATAACTCTTTTAACTGAATTGACAAAGCATTGTATTGACGATTTTAAAAATAAAAGACAAACATACTGCATTATAACTGACTTTAGCAAAGCTTTCGATAAGCTTTCTCACAGAGTTTTACTTTAGAAGCTGAATAAATTGGGACTAAGCAACAAATTTATACTCTGGCTTTATTCTTACTTGAGCTACAGACCAAATGCAGTGCGCTTTGAAAATGTTGAGTCTCAATAATTCATTGTAAATTCTGGTGTTCCTCAAGGTAGCTACCTAGGCCTTCTTCTTTTCACATTATTCATTAATGACCTTACTTCTATTTTTCAATATTCTAAATGTTTAATGTATGCTGACGATGTAACTTTTTTCAAATCTGTTTCTAACAATAACGACTGTCAAAAGCTGACTGTCAAAATGACCTTGACGCTTTCTTTTCTTGGTGTAGTAAAAATACACAACAACACAAAAAATATTAGCTTGCGAACTATGTTTTAAAATAATAATCAATCATAATCATAATTCATAATTTCTACATTTTGTATAGTAACGTATTGTATTATTGTATTTTAATTTTAGTTTTAGACATTATTTTGTTTCCTGTAAGTTAGAATTAAGCTTCATAAATAAAATAAAAACTATCACATTGTGACGCACTTTTTGCTGTGAAATTTTCTTGTGATAAAGTTCTTGCTTCCGAAAGCACTTTTTCGCTAATTTTAGCAAAAACGATTCTTCCTTAATTTCTTGTTTTTGCAACGTGGGTGTTTTGCAGCATTGGAAAGTTAATCTATGTGAAGAAAAACATGAATATTCTGTCCTTGCGTGAATCAATAAGTTCAAGGAACTCAAAACCATTGTTTATGCAGATTCAAGCCACATGTGCCAAATGATTGATTATCTAGGTACACTTTTTAGGTCCAAGTGTTGTTTGACTGGTAAAACTGTTCATACCACAATCACTTTACTTGAATCCACTTTTACATTAGATGCGAGAAAATTACCCATTTAGTAGCTTACCTATTATATTTTATATAAATTTTATAATACATATTTCAGGGCGCCCAACGGTTTTCTTGAGGTTATCTTTTCCAAACAGCTACTCTAGCTCTACAACAATTCAGGCTGTTTCGAAATGCCATCCAAATCAAGTACATACTTAAACTTTAAACCAATGTTTTTTATGAACTCCATAAGCAAAATTGATGTCACCAGTCTTGCCGCCGTGCGTCGCTTCTACATATATTTCAGCTTTTTGATGGCGATTTGTTTTCCGGAATTCTAAATTTTTAGTGTTTTCTCTCGAAAAAAACTCAACAATAAGCGAATGCAAACATAAGAAGGAAAGGAAGGTATAATTCATAATGTACATTAGTTTGGTTCTTATTTGTTTTTATTTTCGAAAATTAATGAAGACATCTGCTCAATCGTCTCCAAAAGAAATCCTCTATTTTTTCAGATTCTAATCAATACCCCTTACTGGCGGCGCAGGGACATTTGAGCAAATTTTTGTCAGTTCGCTTCGCTCGCTTAGGTTGTACCAGTTGTTGCCATGACTACCCAAATGGATTCCCTTTTGAGCTAAAGTTAAAAGTTAAAACGATGCTATTACTATTCCTCTTTTGCCACCGACTTCGAACAAAGCCTTCAGAAAGTGTATCTACTCTGGGGTAGAGTTAAGAGGTTGCTGGTAAAAATAATAAATAATAAAAATATAAGAGCACTAAGACGAAAAGCACCAATAATTAAAAATATGTTGCCAAATCTGCGTAAAAACAAAAATGCATATAAGCTTTTTAATAAGTTTTATGTTTTGTCGCTCCTCAAACCCTCCCAAATTATTGAAGCGTCCGACACGTTGCAAAATTCGTGTGTTCCATATCCATACCTCGAGAAATTAGTTCAATACATTAAAAAGCAATGAAACAATGGATAGCTAATCTCAATAAAGCAATTACATTTGTTTCGTTTAATTTTATAATAAAGTGTTTTCCAATAAGAGGTGTTATTTTGAATATCAAAGATTAAATATGTAACAAGATGGGAAACTGACTTACGTTTCACTCCCTAGATCCCGCAATTCTCCTATTCCTTCATTTTTTTTTTCTTTTCGTCTACATGAATACATGTGAGTTACAAAAACAAAAAAAAATGAGGTGAGATTTTTCTATTTTTCATAGTTCTCTCTTGTTTGTTTTCGCATTTTGAACAGTTCTCTTTTGATTACTTTCGCATTTTCAAATTTAGCGTGGATTGCTAGATTGACATTTGAAATTGTCAAACACGTTTTTCTTAAACTCACCACGAAAATACTAGGACTTATGGTTTGGATGCGTTCCGAAACTTTAGAACGAAGATATATGTTTTTGTGCCTTACATTAAGGTATGATTATATGCAGAAATGCATTAAAATGTTTAAAAATATTGGCTCAAATTATAGTCCGATAATGAACAATGTTAAGAGTATTAACTGTCATAATATGCTGATTCCACCGACGCTAATCACGAGAATTAGCGAAGTAGATTAAGAACAAATCTCGACTTTTCTGAAATTTTGCAATAATTCAAAGTTTTGACCTATGTATGTGTAACCTAAATCCTAAATTTTTCATGAGATTTTTTTTATTAACAGTTAAAACTTAAAAAATGAGTCGAAAAATTTATCGGTATTTTCATATACTATATGTTTTAGAACGTGTCATAAGTGCCCGTAATGTCGTTTCCAAAAACAAGTAGAATAAAATTAAAAATCCTTCATCTTCACGTCCCATTGTTGAAAATAAAGATTATAAAACATTTAATTATCAGTTTGAAAGAAAACAAAAAATTTGAATTTTTTTAGATTTCGAGAAAATTAAGATTTGTATTGATCTGATTTGACGTGTTTTCTTACTATTGTTAAATTACTATTTATTTAAAATTGATAAGGATGCACATAATTTCCATCACCGTCAAAATTTGAAAGAACCCAATAATAAAGTTTCACGAAATATTTCTACGCCGTTTTATTTCGTTGATATTTGCTTAGATGCTTACCAAATTTTAGGTACACTGTTTGTGAACATATCCACTAACTCAGTGATCACTTTATAACAAGATTGGAAACCTACCTACGTTTTACCCTCCCATTACCGCAAAAGTTATTTTTTTTTCATACACACATACTCTTGCAGCAATCTTGCTTTATTATGTAGGGAATTGTATCATTATTAGAATAAAACGCATACTCTTACAGCTAACCTGTGTCTTTAAGTTTGTATTACACGCATACTGTTACAGCTAACCTGCTCCCCTAGCTTGTAGGCAAATGTCATTTTGACAGAAAGGTTTCCAATCTTGGTATAAGTGATCAGTGCACTAACTCACTTTTTTTTCAAATTTAACTGCCAAAATTATTCCCCTTTGGTGAATAGACGGATTGAAAGAATGTATTTGTGAAAACACGCACACATCTTTGCAATCCGTAAATTTTAGCTTGTAGGCAACTGTCACTTTGACAGCCTTGTTTCCCATCTTGTTACATATTTAATCTTTGTTGAATACCCGCTATGTCGGTAGCTGTCACTTTTGAAGCTGTAATTTTTTGACATTTGACAAGAAGAAACTACGCCATTAATAAAAAATTTGAAGTTATTAAAATTCACTATAAAAATGGTGAAAATTTGGCAGAGACGGTTCGTAAAACTAAAACACTTTTGGGTCGTCGTGAATCACATTGTCGGACCGCAATACAGAAATTGGTGGACAAATTCGAGCTGTTGGGACAAGTTAGTGATGTGAAGGATAGAAGTCGTGCACGTCGCTCAAGAACAACGGAGAATATTGCTGTTGTAGCCCAAACTGTTGAAGAAAACCAAGATTTGTCCATTCCTCGTCATTCTTTGGAATTAGGCATTCCACAAACGCCATTACACCGTATTTTGCATTAAGACTTGGGCTAAAGGCTTATAAAGTTCAGTTAACACAAGAACTCAAGCCCGCTGATCATAAACAACGTCGTGTCTTTGCTGATTGGGTCCTTGAAATGCATGAAAATGATCCGGAATTTCATCGAAAAATCATCTTGACTGATGAGGCCCGTTTCCACCTCGGAGGGTACCTCAACAAGCAAACCTGTCGCATCTTGGGCTCGCAAAACCCAAGAGTTATTGTTCAAAAGCCTCTCTACCTTCAACGCGTGACTGTTTGTCGCGGTTTATGGTCGGGCGGGACTTTCCGTCGCTTGGATAAATGTTTGTAGCATATGTGAAAAATTGGGGTTTTGATCTTTGAATGCAGTTTTGGCAATAGATTTTTTGTCTACAATCTTGTGCAATCCGTTTTTTCTATCTATTTTATTTACCGAGATTATTAGTGTACTTTTTGTCGTATATCCAAGCTCACTAACGATTTGAGTCATTTTTTTGTCGTTTGTTTCAAAAAAATCTACACATATGACAAACATTAAACCACAGATTAGTTTAAAAGGGAGATGGGGGGAAACGAAGCTGTCAAAATGACAGTGCCTAAAAGCTGTGGTCAACGTTTACTGCCAGAGTATGCGTGTTTTTCCCCATCTGGGGAAAAAAATTAACCGGTAAATTTGAAATTTTGTAGTTTTAACGTACGAAAGGTGAGTAAAAGAGAGATATGTTCAGAAATCAGAAAGATAGCAAAAAAGTAAAATTGCGTAAAAGAAGCATATGGCATCAAATGTATCAAGCCGTCGAATTTCCGACATCAAAAATGAATAAAACAGAAAATAAAAAAAAAAAAAACGTTCAGTCTAATTAAGAATGCTGAACATCTGAAAAGCTTTTGTTTGAAATCTTATTTTGTTATATAAATACCTGTCTTTATCAGCAACGAAATGCAAGCAAATCGGGTTTCAATTTATACTTAAGCCATATTCTATGAAATTGCGTTAAAATGAAAAAACGATAGAAAGACTAAAGACTTGTATAGAGAGAAAATGAGTGGAAAGCATGCAATTTTGATGTTTTAAA
>CAKKXW010000516.1:0-23030 GCA_920937365.1 Sphaerophoria rueppellii | reverse complement strand
TAAAATTTAAGCTTTAGAGACTTAATAAAATTAAAGCCCAAAAATCGCGCGATTTTGTATTTAATTTTATTAAGTCTCTAAAACTAAAATTTTATATGCAAGTCTCTGTTCTCATATTTTCAAAAAATACGTTTGATGCATACATATATATTTGTAATATCAAAATTTGTATACTTGTCTAAAATCTTTTAACTTTCTTTTCTCCACCATTTGTTTCGAAATACAAAGAATAAAGTGGTATTATCTTGCAATTTTGTCTAATTTATTTATATATAATATATATATAAAAAATGAAATGCTGTTTGTGTGTAACCTTATAACTCACAAACAGCTAGGACGGATTTGGATAATTTTTGTTTTATTTTTGTTCGTGTTAGCCTGTAGATGAAACTGAGGGAAATTTTATTTAATTACTAGCGGATCCGGTGCGCTTCGCTGCACAGACATTGTTCTGTAAAATGGATAATTTGTGAAATTTTCATGGTTAATACTTCTGTATTCAGTGGTGATTTCTTATTTACTATTTTTTTTATTGAAATATTTTTTTTTCATTTGGGTCTTATGTCCCACTTTCAGGAAAAAAACTGGCCCTTATGACCCACTTGGGTGGGACTTAAATCCAAACTCAATTTAGGTGTTATGTCTCACTTAGGTGAGACAAAAGTCCCAAAAACAAAAATTGGGACTTATGTCCCTGGGACTTTTTATGTCCCCAGCGCCCTCAAATAGCTCTACCTGAAGTACATGCTTCCAACAAATAAATGAACATCTGTCCACAGCGACAAAGGTATCTGTTGGTTACAGCATTTTCGAGGTAGTTAAGGAGTTCACCTACCTTGGAAAAAAACATCAACCACACAAACGACACCTTAGTGGAGACCCGACGAAGAATAAACCTAGACAACCGCTGCTAATTTGATTCGGCCAAACAACTGTGTTCCTAACTCTTCACTGAAAGAGAAAGTGTTTATTGTAAAAGCTACAAGACTTTGGTTCCTAAGGGTTCCGAGTGCTGGACGATAAGTTAAATATTTGCACGACTGATCTTCCGAACTTGCTCCTGTATTTCAAACTTAAATCATACACAGATACAAAATTTTGAAAGAAAATAATTTAAAGCATTGTTATATAAAGATCAAAAAGAAAATATGATATTGTTTTGAAAACAAAATAAAAGGTGATTTTTTAAGAGTTTAGAACATTTTTTTTTTTTTTAACACAAAAAATTCGAAAAAATGAATGAAATTTATACTTGAATCGATAGTTTGAACCTTGCAATTTAATGTTTAAAGATAATTTCATGCAAATGTTGACCGCGGCTGCGTCTCAGGTAGCCCATCCGCAAAGTCCAATTTTGGTATACTCTTTCTTGTCCCTATAGACATTAGCCATGACATACCCCCACAAAAAAATAGTCTAATGTGTCAAATCGCACGATCTAGGCGGCGCAATTGACCGGCCCGAAACGTGAAATTAACTGTTCACCAAACTCGCCTCGCAATAGCACCATTGTTTTGCGTGCTGTTTGGCATTTGGCACCGTTTTGTTGAAACCACATATCATGCAAGTCAAGAACTTCCATTTCGGGCAAAAAAAGTTTGTTATCATCGCTCGGTAGCGTTTACCATTGACAGTAACGCTGCGATTCGCATCATCTTTGAAGAAATATGGCCCAATAATGCCGCCGGCCCATAAACCGCACCAAACAGTGGCTTTTTCGGGATGCATTGGTAGCTGTTGCAATGCTTCTGGCTGATCTTCACTCCAAATGCGGCAATTTTGCTTATTTACGTACCCATTCAACTAAAAATGAGCCTTTTCGCTGAATACAATTTTTCGATAAAAAAGCGGATCCTCGGCCAGCTTTCCAAGAGCCCATTCACCAAAAATTCGGTGTTGTGGTAGGTCGGCTGGCTTTAGTTCTTGCACCATCTGTATCTTAAAAGGCTTTACGCCCAAATCTTTCCACGTAGTGCTGTAACAAAGGCCTAACTGCTGGGAACGGCGCCGAATCGACATTTCGCGGTCTTCTGTCACACTAGCTGATACGGCCGCAATATTTTCTTCAGAACGCACTGTACGTAAACGTGTTGGTGGTTTAATATCCAACAAAGTAAATTTGGTGCGAAATTTGGTCACAATCTTCGAATAGACTGCTCAGAAGGTCGAGAATGCCGACCATAAAATGGAAGCAGTGCGCGATTAACATTTCGAACCGAGCACGAATTTTGATAGTAAAATTCAATAATTTGCAAGCGTTGTTCATTTGTAAGACGATCCATGGTTAAATTACAAACCAAACTGAAGCTGTTTGACAGTGACACAAGGTACTAAACACACGTCAGCTGTCAAAACCAGTGTTGCCAAAACCAAACCAGCTTAAAAATCACCCGTTATAACTTGGCCAACATTTTCGTACTTTAAAAAAGAAATTAAAGACATCAGTGTTCCGAACAAAAAAGAAATACCCACATTCGCTCAAACCTCTAATTTTCAAGTGTAAGTCAATCGGATCAGTGGTTAAGGCTGTGGGTGCGTTTACAGACAGACGACGGACAGAATCACCGGACCCACTTTTTTCGACATCTCTATTATTGTAATGTCATATCAAAATCTTACCCTTTTTTTACGAATTCAATACTTGCCTTGTGTTGAAATAAATTCGGTAATATATCTTTTATATAAATATAACCAGGTCCGTCCAAATTGAAAAAGAAAGCTTCTTATAATAAGCGAACAAAAGTTTTATTCTCAATGAAAATTATGAAAGGAATAAGAAGTTTATGAAAATTTTCTATAACATAAAATTATTGATACAGTGATAAGAAAATAAACATACATTAGTACAAAGTGTTTTTTTTAAATAAAGTTGAACAAGGCTTTCAAATTAGACAAAATCTTCTATTTTTAACACTCCCCCTTTTTGTCAAATTTCATTTAAAAAAACATTTTTTTTTTTTTAGTAATCTAAGCAATTAACAATAAGAAATAACAGTCAATTTTTAATTGATATAACTCCTAATAACAAACGAAGATAAATAAAACGCTCTCTTGGTAGAGCCTTTGTAAAAATATCTGCCACCATATCTTTTGATGACAAATATTGCAGATTAAAACAACCTATCTGGAATTTTTCTCTGATAAAATGATATCTTATATCAATATGTTTGCTTCTTCTATGAAACTCAGGGTTTTTTATAAGACGAATAGCACTTTGATTGTCCATATAGAATGAAGCAACTTTATCTGTATAAGGTATCAGTTCTTGAAACAATCCTTGTAACCATACAAGTTCCTTAATAGCTTCAGATGCTGCAATATACTCTGATTCCATTGTTGAGAGCGAAACACATTTTTGCCGTACACTACTCCAACTAACTATGCATTCATTGTATTTGAAAACGAAACCTGACGTTGATCTTCTTGTTTCGACATCACCAGCATAATCTGCGTCGCTGAATCCACAAAGTCCTTGTCTAGTTCCATTACCAAAAAGTATACCAAATTTCAAAGATCCTTTAACATATTTCAAGATCCGTTTGAGTGCGTTTTCATGGGTAACTGTAGGTTTTTCTAAATACCGACTAACGTTTCCAACAGCAAAGCTTATATCTGGTCTGGTACCAATTGCGAGGTACATCAGGCTTCCAACCAGCTCACGATAAGGAAATTGACTTGGCTTTGCATCGGTTGCCACTGACAATACCTGGTTTGAATCGCTTGGAGTTGAAACTGGAAAACATTCTTCAAAATTAAATCGTTCAAGAATTTTCTTTGCATATGTTGATTGATGCATAAAAATTGATCCATCGTCCCGTCGATCGATTTCGAATCCAAGAAAACACTCAACTTGCATGGTTTTAATTTCAAAGTGTTTCTGTAGATGCGAGATTACCGAATGCAACATATTTTCGTCTTCTCCTATGATAATTCCGTCATCAACATATATGGCCAAAATAAGCGATTTTTCCTCTTGATGGCTTACGAAAACACATGGATCTGAATCGGAAACTTTGAACCCAAACATCTTAATGAACGACTTGAATTTTTCATTCCAGCAGCGTGAAGCTTGTTTCAAACCATACAAACTTTTCTGCAACTTACACACGCGTTCAGTGTTGTCGTTAAATCCGATTGGTTGCTCCATATAAACAGTTTCTTCCAAATCTCCGTATAGAAATGCAGTTTTTACGTCGAATTGTTTCATGATCATTTTCTTTTCAGCACAAATAGCTAAAATAGCTCTTACAGACGTAAAGCGAACAACAGGACTGAATGTCTCCAAATAGTCAATTCCATATTCTTGGCTAAATCCCCGGCAAACTAAACGAGCTTTGTATCGTACAGATCGATCCTTTGAATTTTTTTTAATTTTAAAGACCCATTTGTTATCAATAACCTTTTGATTTGTAGGTCTTTCTACCAGAACCCATGTCTTGTTTTCTAACAGGGAGTTCATTTCATCATTCATTGCATTTAACCATTTTTCTTTTTCTGGTGAGTTTACCACATCTTCATAAGTACTTGGTTCATTGTTTATTGATAACAAAGCCATTGCCATAGAAGTACTTATCGAAGGATTACGTAAACGATTTTCCAAAATATTGTTTTTGTCTATTCCTTTCGGCAATTTTTCAAATTTTTCATTGTCATCTATCTTTCCAGAATCATCTGTATTTTCGTCATCGAAACTTGTATTGTTTCTATACTCATCCTCACTTTCATTCGTAATTCTAATTGAAAGTGGTTCTTCTGACAGAAACTTGACATCTCTTACAACTGATACTGAGTTAAACGTATCCATAACACGGTATCCTTTCTGGCATTCATCATAACCAACAAAGATGCATTTTCTTGATTTCGCATCTAACTTTTTTCGTTTTTCTTTTGGTATATGAACATATAATTCAGAGCCAAAAATTCGAAAATGATGAAAATTTGCTGACTTACCATGCCATATTTCGTACGGTGTTTTGTTTTTTATAGTACTTTTACCAGTTCGATTAATAATGTACACAGCTGTTTGTACAGCTTCTGCCCACAGTTTGGGACTTAGACCCTTTGAATGAATCATAGACCGAGCCGATTCCATGATTGTTCTATTTTCTCGCTCAATGCAACCGTTTTGTTCCGGCGTGTATGCCACAGATCGACGATGATGTATTCCGTTTTCTTCCAAAAGTTGTTTCATTGCTGAGTTAACAAATTCTGTTCCATTGTCTGTTTGGAGATTTTTAATTGGATGTCCAGAATGTTTTTCTATAAGCTTTAAAACTATCTTGAATTTTTCAATAACTTCAGATTTATTTTTAATGAAGAACACAAATCGAAATTTAGATAGGTCATCTTTAAACAACAGGAAATACCTTGAACCACCATAAGAATCCTCTTCCATTGGCCCACAGACATCTGCATGGATAATTTCGCCACATCTGGACGATTTTTCTGGTCTTGAACTAAAACTAAGCCTGTGTTGCTTTCCAAAAGCACATCCGTCACAATCAAAATCTTCGTCAATGAAATCAATGTTGTTATTACGAAGAACAAATCGCACATGATCTATACTTTGATGCCCAAGACGTTCATGCCAAACGCGTAATGGGATATCCTTCATAGCCATCATTGACTTCTCACCATCAGTTGAAGGAATTATAACTTTAATAAGCATTTGAAACATGTTACCTTTTCGTTTTCCGATCGCTACTACATTTTGACCATCAAGAAGTTTGAAACTATTCTTATCAGACCACATTGTGTGACCATTATCCATTGCCTTGGTGGACGAAAATAAATTGGCAAATAATGTTGGAGCATATAAGACATTTGTCATCTTCTTCTTTATCCATTTCACTCCATTGTAAGATAAAATATCGAGATCTCCTGTGCCAGTTGCCTGCATAAGCTTACCATCTCCAAGCAAAATATCAATTGGTTTTTCTAATTCTTTGAAGGAAGAAAACCAATCTCTATGCTTGCACATATGATTTGTTGCACCAGAGTCAACAATCCAAGATTCATTTTCAAAACAATTCACAATAGATCCAAGGAAAGCTTTGTCCTGATAACCAGATTCCTTAAAGTTTTCGGAACGATGTTTCCTTGACTTGAAACTCAAATTATTATTACGAGATCCTTCGTTACAGTCTCGTTTCCAATGGCCAGAACTTCCACAGTTAAAACAGTTTCCAGGTCGTTTAGATTTGAATTGCTTTTTCTTGTCTGTAGAATTCCTTCTGAAAAAATTTGATTTTTGTCTTGCTAAAAGAGCTTCGCTTGTTCCAACTTCTTTCAAGTTCAAGCTTTGAACTCCCAATCGGTTTTCTTCAACCATGAGACGATTAGTCAGATTGGTTATTGTTCTTTCTGACTTAGCTGCAGAATCCCATGATGTTGAAAAATGCCGATATTCGTATGGTAATGTCATCAATATCTTGGTTATGAGCATGCTCTCGTCAATATGAACACCTGCAGATTTAAGCTTTTCTGCAATGTTTTCAAGTGATGAAATATGAGTAGCTATATCATGAGTAGGATCCTTTTTGTATGCATAATATTGTTCTTCTAATAAATGCTTTGCAGAGTCATTTACTTGCTCATAAATAGAATGCAATTTATCCCACATTTCCTTTGATGTTGAACACTTGCATAGATGAATGATTATCTTGCTACCACAAGAATTCACCATCACCTTTTGAGCCTTCGCATCGTTCTTCAACCATTCCGCTTCCTTAGCTGGATCTGTTGGTTTGCTGATTTTTCCCTCAACATAACCATATAGTTCTGATGCCATCAAATTCACCCGAATTTGAAATCTCCACATCATCCATTGGGATGCATCGACAAATTTGTCAATCGTTGATGATTCCTTTTCCATTTTTACTTCTTGGTTCATCCAAATACGAATATACGTACAATAAAAACTTTCGATAAATTCTTTTTCTTTAACGCTGACCTGGGCCCATAACCTGTTGAAATAAATTCGGTAATTATATCTTTTATATAAATATACCAGGTCCGTCCAAATTGAAAAAGAAAGCTTCTTATAATAAGCGAACAAAAGTTTTATTCTCAATGAAAATTATGAAAGGAATAAGAAGTTTATGAAAATTTTCTATAACATAAAATTATTGATACAGTGATAAGAAAATAAACATACATTAGTACAAAGTGTTTTTTTTAAATAAAGTTGAACAAGGCTTTCAAATTAGACAAAATCTTCTATTTTTAACACCTTGCCATAATATATTCTATTAGTCATACGTAGAGGGGGAAATGATTTTTTTTTTTTTATAATTAGCACACACTCAAGGGGTTTTTTATGCCCTTATTATGCCAGAGACACAGTGAGTGCTTTAGGAAATATGAAAGGAGTTGGAGAGGAGGTGCCGGTGAACATTGGTCTTAAATTCCTGAACATTGCAATGATTTGGAAAGACAGAGTGTGGAAGGGAGTTCCCCATTCGCGTAGTACGGCTAAAGAACGATTTCTCTATACTTGAGGGTACGACCGAAGTTGGGCTCAAGGGTGAACTGATGGGCATTCCTGGAGGCGCGGGTATTACGGTTGAATATCTTTAGGGGAGGAATGCAACTGGCTATTTCACTAGAGCAAATACCGTTGAAGTAACGGTAGAATAGGGTGAGGCATGAGACATTACGGCGATGTTCGAGAGATGTAAATGACTCAACGATGGTATGATCACCAATCATCTTGAATGCTCTTTTTTGGATACTGTCCAGAAGACTTAAGTATGTCACTGGAGCACCAGCCAGGACATGAGAGTTATACTCAAGCTTAGGACGTATGTATGTTTTGTAGATGATAGCCAGATCAGAAGGGAAAAAAATTTCTTGCACCGTCTTAAGAAACCTAAACATCTTGCGGCATTTTTGGCGACATCGCATATGTGCTCGCTCCACAAGAGGTGGTCAGTGATGCACATACCGAGAATCTCGAGATGTTCGGTCTCATTGATGCAAGTGCCACTCATGGACAGTGGCAAAGGGGGTATGTCTCGCTTTGACGATACAAGACAGCATTGTGTTTTCGAAGCATTAAACTCTAAGCGGTTCTTAATTCCCCATTGTACAATGCTGTTTAGGTCAGGCTGGAGCGTTGTCGTCAATTCAATCGGTGTGGCCAAGCCAATGTAGTTATCTTTTCTAGGCTCTCTGAGGTACATACACATCTTGGTGCAACTCGTACAGTTAGCGGTCGTACATTCTTCTTCATTCGCCATCGTCGCACACCGTTCCACCGTTCGCAGGACCGAAAATCCATCAAAAAATGTTTCTTTTAAAAGTGCAGCGTAAGGTAAGGTTATGTTAGGCCAATTGATAGCCCATTGTGATACCACATGAATCTTAAGGCTTACTCCTTAATCACTACGAAAACAATTAGAGTTCCTTACGAAACGTAAAAGATTAATGATATTTATGTCATCGAGATCGCTTCTATCATTATAGAAGAATTGTCCTAACGAATCCTACGATTATGCGCCAGGGAAGAGCTTGTTCACATAGCCAGGTCTTGTTTTTGTGCATTTGAATCGGACAAGCCCTCAATTGTCTCATAGAAAAAGCTTAGCTTATGGGTCTGTAAGGCTGCCAATTACATGAGATAAACTCTTTTAGCTCTAGATTCAAGCTACTCTTCGATATAGCTTTGTTAACAACTGTAGCAGGAAATTGCAAGCCTTTACAACAGTGAGCAGGCCACTATATTAAGGATGTTTTCTCAACGTTCCATAGGAAACGAAGTAGGTGACGAACGATCATTCAAAAAGGTACGAGGAGATTTTAACCCATTGCGGAGAATCGCTTACGAAGCCGCTAGTCATAGTGCATTAGCATTTTGAGACAACCTAAAAGCCGATTCCGAACGGCTTTATTGAGAAAGAAAATTTGATCCTCAAGTCTTGTCAGTTCTTCGCAAGAGGAACAAACAGTGAAATTTTAGGAAATTAGTTCTTGGGGTAACTTTTTCTGTCCAACGCACGCATTACGTCACGACAGTGGAAGTCACCAAAAGTGTTCAAAAATTTAAAGTTTAACCGATCTGCCTCGTTTCTGATTACACTTTGAGCTTCAAACGTCGAAAACAAATTTTCAATTACAAATGCCATGTATCAGGTCCTCTGAGTAATGGGTTTTCTCGAATAAAAGTTGACTCCGTGAAAGGACTTACAAAAATGTGATACTTTAAATGTTAAATATGAATATCCATTTTTCAAATACCTACTCTCAATCTTACAACCATTATCTGCCTTCGTCTGGACTTGGAAATATTAAGCTTCTTGGAAGCAGTTATTTTTCATTTTATTTTTTAACGAAAAAAGTCCTTAATCAATATTGCCCTAGGAGAAGGACTTTTGCACGGTTTATTTAATCGTGCAAAAAATAAGAAAACACAGAAAACAGACACTTTAAAGAGCATTTTTCTGTTCTGTGTTTCCCCCCATCGAAAACAAGACAGCAGCTGTTTTTTTCTTTTTTTTTTTTTATGGCCCAGTCCAAGCGAACGGAAGTCATTCCTTGTTGACTCAAAGAGAAAACGAAAAAAAAGGAAAGAAAATGTCAACGAAAGAGGAAAGAAATGGTAAACAAAGCGTATCACATTTATTGTGACAAGGACAAGATGTTTTGCGTGATTGTGTTGCCTTTTTTTGCCGTATGCCTCATTCATCCCTATCGTCCTTGGATATTTACCAAACATACATTTGCACATATCCCGGCTTATCTTTTCTCTTATTTTCCATGTTGTCGTTACAGGATAACTGATAAGAAAATTGAGGCAACAGGAACAAAAAAAAAGGAAAATAAAATAGTTTACACTGGATTTTCGGGTGTCTTTTGAAGGCTTCGGTTTATTCTCCGACGACTACGACAACGATGCCATCCCCAACAAGGATGAAAAGGCAACGCTCCACTAGCTTAAGGATCTCAACTAAATAACAAGCAGAACAACAACGGCAACGAAAACACACACTATGACTATTGTGCCTGAAATAACACATCCACTTGAGAAATAAAGGAGTCCCTGTCTGTTTTTCTTTTTCTTTTTTTGGGAATCGCGTCTTCAAACACGCCGCGATGGATGGAGTACGGCAAACGGAAAAGAAAGAAGAAATTTGGAATTCGGGTTCGCAATATCGCAATAGCAAGAGAGGTGTGTCAGTACTCGGTATAGAGATATAGAAGGTATCCATGGGATAGAAATTGGGATTCGTTCGGATTGATCGGTGCGTAGAATTTATTCTACAAATTGGATTACAATTGAAGTGAAATCGGATATTGCTCGCTTTGGCATTTCGTTAATGGACATTGGATGCGGCAATTGGTAAGCAGAGGAAGTGGGAGTGAGAGGAGACAAGCGGAGGCAATTTTGTTCGGTCGATTTCTTTATGTTCATTTGAGTGGAAATCATTTTGATATGATTACGGAAGAAATACGGAGTAGCATAAAAAATGGCGAATTAAGGTATTTTGCTGTTTTGTTTGCTATTTTATTTATTTTTTGTTGTTGTTATCAAGAATAAGGTGGGATCGCTTTGATCTAATTTTAAAAGGTAGGCTTTGGGTTTTTTCTTGAGATTCTATCGAGATTTATTGAGAGAGTGAGGTTTTCAAGAGAATTTAGGAAAAGGTTTGTCAGGGCATTATCTCTCTGTTAACTTTCTTTCCTTTTAATATTATGATTCCAGAAAATATAAAGGAAATTAAGTTTCAAATTTCTACCGAAGAGAACATAACATTTTTATATAAAAATCATCTTAGGTTCTTAGGTTATTACGAAATTTGCGGAAATAAAAACTTGATTTTAAACCTGAATTTCTCCTTCGCCGCATTCAAAAATCAAACCAGGTCTAATAAGCAGCAAGCCCTTGATTTTCAAAAAGCTTTCACATTGCTACACATTTATGTATGAAACACAAATTGCACTTACCATAGTTTAGTTTTTTTGAAAGAACTGAAAGGCTTAGTAGAGCATTCACACTTACCTGAAAAAAAAAGAAAAGAAAAATGTTTAGTCATCTACATACATATGTTTCAATAAATTGATTTTCATTTTTGCCAAAAAATATTTGAAAGGTTTGTCATTTTACTGGAAAAAAATGCAGTTCTCTGATATCACCCATTGAGAATGTCCAAGGATTTCAAGATTTCAAACAAAACATTTCTATTATCGCCAGGATAATTATAATAGTGGAGTTTCCAAAGCGTTAAAAACAGGTTAGGGGAGGGTAAGAGCTTTCAACTAAATAAAACCACGAGGCAGCGACTGGAAACAAGTCTAAACGATCCGGCTAATATGGTGAGGTGACTCATTCTTTCAAATAAGTCTGGGCCAGAGGCTAGTAACCTTCCCACCCTAAAACCAACAACCGCGAACCCGACATCAAGCCTTGGATGCATGAAAGCAACGAAAAAGGAACAAAAATTCAGAAATGCTCCGATGGAACGTACAGAGCCACGGCTTCGCAGCTCTTTTCAATTCCGATATCGACACACCCCTACTGAATAGAATGAGCTCTTCTCTGGACTTGCATGATTACGTCTCGTCTATACAAGAGTTGAACTGAGGTTATTCGCCTGAAATTGCAGATAAGTGGGAACCGCCAATATGTCTTATAGAGGAATGCCTCTGGTGGCACAAATCAAATTATTACTCGCAGTCGTAGCTCTCGTAAAGAAACCCCAAATAGTTTTGTCATGACAGTGTCAGTTCTGTTGATCTAAGCAATTTGTGTACAACCTTGTTAGATTAAATGTACTTCAAAAGATGCCTGGGCTCGGGAGCACTACCTTTGACCGCAGACCAAAATCACTTTTAACGAAATCTCGCAAATTTGAAAAAATTTCGCATAACGAAATCTCGCATTCCTTAAATAACTTATTTTCAAATTTCGCATTTTCAAAATCTCGAAACACAAAATCACGCATTTTTTCCGAAAATCTCACTAGTGTCAAAAAATCTTACACTATCGAAATCTCGCATTACAAAATCCCGCAGTGCAAAATCTCGCACATTAAAAAAAGTCAACCAGTGATTAATGTTCATATAGCAATCAAACTATTTTTTGCATTTATTTAACAGAAAATTTAACGATAATGTTTTTTTTTATTACAAAGAACAAAAATAAATTTTAACCAAATTAAATAAAAAAAAAACTATACAATTCAAACAGCTTAATATATTCCCAAGCCTAGGAAAGATTTCGAGCTATGCTCTTTAAATATTCAACTTTGGAAATCCTTTGTCTCTTTTTAAAGATCGATGTTAAGGCCTTACTGCGAATTACTGTTCGGCTGCGTTGTTTCGAATTTCTGCAGCTTTTGGATTGTTCAAGTTTATGTCTTCCTATTATTAACTCACTGGATAAATGGCCAACAAGGCTATAGACACCAATATGCCGCTTGTTTACGATGGAGTTAAGCCGTCTGTGCCACGCTTCTACATTGTTTTGTGTTCTTGGTAAATTTGTTGAAAACGTGTCAACAACATTCCAAAAACTCGGATTGTATTGGGGCAGTGTAACCTGAGACTTGTTGGTTTTGACTTCTCCGGTTATATACACTTTGTTGAACCAATTGCCAATTTTTCTTGCATCAGGGTCATCAAAACTATTTTTTAAAGCTTGAAAATAATCCGAGACCTCATATTCCGGTACAAACGCCAAGCTTTTTATCATTTTAACTTGAATTGAAAAGTTTTCGTTGTTGCCGTATTTCGACTATAGCCCTTCTCTTTGAACCTTACGCCAAATTATTTGACCAAAGCGAAATAGGCAACCCTTAATTATTATTTGCTGTGGATCTAATTTGATGTTCATTTTGACGCTTAATTGCTGCAATTCCTTAAAGAATTCAGTATATAAAATCTTTGTTTTTCGCGTCATTAAGCAGAAAATGAGAGGAATAATTTCGGTTTCGATTTTACCATGTATTGTGTATAGCTGGCGCATTATTGAAGGTACCACATCAAATGTTCCGTCCATTATCCAGCACTGGACTTCACTCAAAAGTTTTATGCTAGATCTGGTCCCAAGAACTATAATCAAGTCATCATTTATTCGTTTTTCCGACAAAACAAATAGTTCACCTTCACAAAATTTCAACGAGTCTGGGAAGCTTATGTATGTCACTCAAAGTCTTCGGTTCTCTCAGATTCTTACAGCGCACACGTGATATTGTTTGTTTTTGGGCTTTTGTGTTCGGAAGATAGGATCTGCAATCCGGTTGACATTGGAACAACATTATTAGTTATAATTTGGCTTGGTTTTTCAGCAATACACCTTGCATCATTTTTTATTTTAGACGATATTCTACTGATTTCTTTTTGATATGCATCAGGGTCATGATTATGGGCACTCGGATTTTTTAAAATAGTATGGCAATCACTATATTTACATTCAGTGTGTACACGACTTTTACAAAAAAACTTCTTTTTTTTAGAACACACCCAAGAATATTTTTCTTCATTTTGTCTTTCTAAATGATAACTATAACCATCTATAATAAGTTTTTTTTTCTTTATTAGAGTCTTCTTAGCTTATTTCCATTTCCAAAAGAAAAACCACGATGATTTCAAATTAATACTCATAAGAATACTGTACGATTATAACTGAGTATTGCTTTCTTATCACTTAAAAAGCTCAATAGTTTCGGTAAAAAAAGAGAACGGGAAACTG
The DNA here is from genome assembly GCA_920937365.1 of Sphaerophoria rueppellii. NCBI lineage: Eukaryota > Metazoa > Arthropoda > Insecta > Diptera > Syrphidae > Sphaerophoria > Sphaerophoria rueppellii. Next base: position 9,340 of record CAKKXW010000516.1, on the reverse strand, counting down.
AACAGTTTTTGTTGTACATAATCATATAGTTGCACTTTGATTTCATGCTCAGATTGAATCATCTATTGAAAGAGTAATCTCTCTTGTATTCATTTTAACAGTTTGTTTATTGCTTGGCTTATCGTTTACCTTAGATCAATTAATGCAATAAATTAAAATGAAAACTATTCGTTAGTCCCGTTTTGTTTAATGCTGCAATAAGTATGATAAACTATAATCCTGAAATTTTAAATGCGAGATTTAAAATTTCGGGATTTTAGTCTGCGAGATTTTAAAATTGCGGGATTTGCAGAAGCGAGATTTTGTGATTGCGAGATTCTTAAAAACAAGATTTGAGTCTGTGAGATTTTAGTTTGCGAGATTTTGTGAACAAGATTTTAATCTGCGGTCTTTCGTAGCCAACCCCCTGGGCTCAAGGTGAGCATTTTTTTTTTTTTTTTTTTTTTATAATAAGCACGCACTCAAGGGGTTTCATTCCCTTTTTATGCCAAAGCACAGTGCGAGATTAGGGAAAATGGGATAGACGGAGAGGGTTAAGGATGAGGTGTCGGTTAACATTGGCTTTGAATTCCTGCACATTGCAATGACTGGGAAAGACAGAGTGTGGAAGGCAGTTCCACATCCGCGTAGTACGACTAAAGAACGATTCTCGAGGGTTAACTGATCCGCATTTCTGGAGGCGCGGCACAGTGCGTTGACCAGTGGACAAGATCTGGTCCCAAGAACTATAATCAAGTCATCATTTATTCGTTTTTCCGACAAAACAAATAGTTCACCTTCACAAAATTTCAACGAGTCTGGGAAGCTTATGTATGTCACTCAAAGTCTTCGGTTCTCTCAGATTCTTACAGCGCACACGTGATATTGTTTGTTTTTGGGCTTTTGTGTTCGGAAGATAGGATCTGCAATCCGGTTGACATTGGAACAACATTATTAGTTATAATTTGGCTTGGTTTTTCAGCAATACACCTTGCATCATTTTTTATTTTAGACGATATTCTACTGATTTCTTTTGATATGCATCAGGGTCATGATTATGGGCACTCGGATTTTTTAAAATAGTATGGCAATCACTATATTTACATTCAGTGTGTACACGACTTTTACAAAAAAACTTCTTTTTTTTAGAACACACCCAAGAATATTTTTCTTCATTTTGTCTTTCTAAATGATAACTATAACCATCTATAATAAGTTTTTTTTTCTTTATTAGAGTCTTCTTAGCTTATTTCCATTTCCAAAAGAAAAACCACGATGATTTCAAATTAATACTCATAAGAATACTGTACGATTATAACTGAGTATTGCTTTCTTATCACTTAAAAAGCTCAATAGTTTCGGTAAAAAAAGAGAACGGGAAACTGAACAGTTTTTGTTGTACATAATCATATAGTTGCACTTTGATTTCATGCTCAGATTGAATCATCTATTGAAAGAGTAATCTCTCTTGTATTCATTTTAACAGTTTGTTTATTGCTTGGCTTATCGTTTACCTTAGATCAATTAATGCAATAAATTAAAATGAAAACTATTCGTTAGTCCCGTTTTGTTTAATGCTGCAATAAGTATGATAAACTATAATCCTGAAATTTTAAATGCGAGATTTGAAATTTCGGGATTTTAGTCTGCGAGATTTTAAAATTGCGGGATTTGCAGAAGCGAGATTTTGTGATTGCGAGATTCTTAAAAACAAGATTTGAGTCTGTGAGATTTTAGTTTGCGAGATTTTGTGAACAAGATTTTAATCTGCGGTCTTTCGTAGCCAACCCCCTGGGCTCAAGGTGAGCATTTTTTTTTTTTTTTTTTTTTTTATAATAAGCACGCACTCAAGGGGTTTCATTCCCTTTTTATGCCAAAGCACAGTGCGAGATTAGGGAAAATGGGATAGACGGAGAGGGTTAAGGATGAGGTGTCGGTTAACATTGGCTTTGAATTCCTGCACATTGCAATGACTGGGAAAGACAGAGTGTGGAAGGCAGTTCCACATCCGCGTAGTACGACTAAAGAACGATTCTCGAGGGTTAACTGATCCGCATTTCTGGAGGCGCGGCACAGTGCGTTGACCAGTGGACAAAAAACAAAAACAAAAAATTTAAATTTTGTTCATATGGGCTTTGATGCAGGTCTAGCACATGTTGATTAACTGTTATCCAATTTTTTTTTGTCGTTTGTTTTTTTTTAGATGATAGATTAGCGGAATTGTTTGAAGCATGTTAGGTAATTTAGGCCAAATTCTTATTGTGAATCGTGATTTAGTGCAAAGTGCAAGTGCTGGTGAAAAAAAAGTAAACGATATACAATTTTTTTTGGCAATTATAAGAAATAATGGATTCATTAAGAACAGGTATGACTAGTTAGATTTAACCCTTTAAGTAATTTGTGGTTGCAGTAAAATATTTAAGAAAACCTTATTTTTGAAGCATTTTTTCAGTTTAGATAAGCTTTTAAAAAAAGTTTAGCAAAGTGTAGCAGAACTGTGAATGCTATTATGTTGTCTTACTATTTGACTTTGCGGAAAAGCAAAGTTTTCATGCTACTTTTTGCTAACCTTTAAAATATTCAACTTTTAGTAGGAGCAAGTCAAATCATTTAAAATCAAGAAATATATGAAAAATGGATTTCTTTCGATACAAAATCGAGCGTAATTGAGCGTACGACCGAAGTTGGGCTCAAGGGTGAACTGATGGGCATTCCTGGAGGCGCGGGTATTACGGTTGAATATCTTAAGGGGAGGAATGCAACTGGCTATTTCTCTAGAGCATATACCGTTGAAATAACGATAGAAGAGGGTGAGGCATGAGACATTACGTCGGTGTTCAAGTGACGTAAATGTCTCAATGATGTTACGGTCACCAATCATCTTAAGCGCTCTTCTCTGGATGCTGTCCAAAAGACTTAAATACGTTGCTGGAGCACCAGCCCAATCGTGGGAGTTGTACTCAAGCTTTGGACGTATATATGTTTTATAGATGGAAGCCAGATCAGAAGGGGAAAAAAAATTCTTGCATCTTCTTAAAAATTTACTTCGTTGTACAGTTCGTTTCTATTTTCTGTTGCATGTGTTTGTGTCGTTATCGTCGGCTTCATGTATTTCTTATTCACTTTTGCTCGTTTATCGTCGTCGCTGAGGCCACACAATAATCATCTTGTATACCCCTCTAACAGGGCCGGAAACTGAACAGTCCCACAATTCTAGAGGTTAATTTCTAATTGTCGCAATATCGCCGAATCTCGTCTTAGTTTACAATTTGGAGAAGCTCCCACTCTGGTGAAAATAGCAACTGTTATGATCTAAAAAGAAACTGCCGGGAAAGTCAGATCGAATTTGCTTTTGGAGTTTGGAACAGACCATAGATTGATTAGTAAAGCCACAAAAGTACTGAAAACAAATGTCTCATTCAAGCCTCGGTCTGGAATTCATAAAAAACCATAAACGCTATAAAATAAGTCCAGTACATACCGATTTTAATTGTTTGAGAAATGCTGTACCATATCTCTTGAGCTATTGGAGTATTTTGTTTCATTTTTAGTTGAGAGCTCTGTTTTTTTGCAAGCATTATGTGATTTATTATATTATTACACGATAAAAACACAAAAAAAAACCATCGCGTATCTATAAGTCTTTTTGAGTCAGGGCACGCATTGTCAATGTCATTTATACCGCATGAACGTATGTCTGTTGTCCCCTATCACTATCACTCAAATCCCTCTCTCTAACCCCGTTTATGTATTTTGTCACAAATTCCAACACCCGAGCCACATCAAATATGCGGATCATGTAAATCTCTCTCGGAGAGATATTCCGTTCAGCATAATATGCAAATATAGCCGAGCATTTCAAACAAAAGCCTCCTTGACGTTCTACTCCGACAAAGGACTTATCCAATTTAAATCCCCATGTTCAACATCCGAAAAACCAATTCATATTCGCAAGGGCCGTTAAAAGTGGATTAACATTAAAAATATTTGCTTTTTACATGTCATTGCAACATCCGTCTATCTTTGGCTTTTCATTTTGTTTCTCTGATATTCATCAGCAGGAAACAGAACAAAACAAAAAAACTATAAATACCAAGAACGCCCTCTGACAGCGCCAAATTAAAGTTCTACACGATATTTTGCAAACGGCTGAGAATGCCGAGAGAAAGCAAAAAAACAATGCAGCGCTACACCGATTTTTCCCTTCTAACCAATAAAAAAAATCAAAACGGATTTTTCACAACAAATGAAAAAAAAAAAAAAATTGGACATTGTGGGTGGCAGTGGCCATAATTTATTTAAACATAAAACAAACAGAAAAACAACAGCGACAACATAAAGTTAACGCAACACTATGAACCCGACTGGGAGCGCAAGAATAGAGAGATTGTAAAAAGGACCATAACAAAGGGAAAAAGCTGCAGCAGCCAGTCAGCCAGGATTTGCTTGGTGTACCGTATAAAAGCTACAAAAATATACAAGAAATGTTCCGGAATAATTTACAAACACTGAATGTGACAAGTGAAATGTGTGTTAGTCGGGTTAACGTTGTTGGTGTTCATTGCAAATTCATTTGTGTTCAACGAAAAAATAAGGCAAAAAGGTTGCGTTCGGCTCTGTTTGGCCCTCTTGTGTTCACAGGACGCCTTCTCGTGCAAACAAATAAAATTTACTCCAAAAAATTCAACAACTCGGACAACAACAAAGTTGGTTTTGGGAAAATTTATAACGTTTATATCGTTGTTTTATGCCTGACCTATACTCTCTCCCTGGTATGCAAAAGTTCACAGACATCCAGTCCAGTGTGGGGCTCTTTGGTCAGCTTTTGCGCTTTTTAACTACAAGTATAGGTTGTTTTTTTTTTTTTTTTTTGCTGTGATTAAGTAAGCCTGTAACAACGGAAGTGTATGAATTTTTCTTTTTAAATTATTCCCGAGTATTTGTTATCAAAGCAGCAGTAAATCGGCTATATGGAGCAAGTTTAAAACAGTTTAGAAAGTTCGTTGAATCTAGATGTATTAAGTATTTGTCACTATTTTAACATTAAAAAGAGAAGTAGGCATTCCAATTCATTTAATTAATATAAGTTATAAACTAATAATGGAATTAACGTTCATTAATACGCTCAAAACCGAATTTAGATAATATTACAAATGAAAGTAAACCAATCGAATTCTTTACTTAGATTTCTTAAACACTGAGGCAAATGCTCTTTAAATTTAAGACATCAACCATGAACTTATACGCCATAGTGACCACAACATTTTTGTAATACATGCTGATTTGCTTAAGAAGCGGCAAGAAGCTGGGTTGCTTAGGTGGAGGCGAGTAAGGCGTAGTTTCATGGGTTTACCCATGTAACTCAGAATTTGGCTGTGCTATGAAAATGTTACTAAATGGGAAGAAAAAATGTAACGGTTGACATTTGGAAACAGATAAGGAGGTGGTGTTTTCAAAAATGAAGAATAATATTCAGTCACATAATAAAGTTTGGCAGCTTAAACATATTTGTGTAACCACGTTCGAATTTCACTGTTGTAACATTTGTTTAAAAACTATATTCATAAGGGGGAACACAACATTCGATCCATTGCATTATTTTGAAAGCAAATTCAGCTGAACAGATTAAAGCGTTTCAAAATTAATATCGTAAAGGGGTGTACAAACACAGGAAGCAAATTCAAGAAGAGGACAAGCAAAATAATTAACTAGAGGACGGGTGAAATCTTGCTCGCGGATATCTTGAGAATAATGCTTCATAAGCCCTAACGATACTTACTGTAAGCTAGACGAAGAAAAAACTGCAAGCTTTCATACAGTGAAAACATGAGTTTCTTTCAAAAAACCACATTTTAAAACCATTTTACCACTGTTATAGTCGTCTTGCAGAAGAATTCTATCATCTCAAAAGTAGGGGTTCTAAATATCTGATTTGAGGGACACCAGTTTTGGCACATACGCTTTCGAAAGTAAAGCTAAATAAAACATTCACAACGATACAATTTCAACTAAAATTTAAGTTCGTTATGAGGTTTGGACTTTACTTTTTTAAGTGTGAAAGACAAAACCATTCAAATGGCTGCCTTGGGAGTTTTCGCAGCATACGATTCTTTTGAGGTAATTTTTAACTTTTTTGGCACATATCGGACGGTATCTCAGCTAAAACTTGAGTAATGTTAGTTGGAACGTAAACACTGTCGTTTGCATGGCCCCATCTTGGTCGTCAATTGACGTGGACAAGACGTGAAATTCCGCGATCAGGAAACTTCTCACGCAATAAAGCAATAATTAGTCAGTTTGTTTGGTTTGTTGCCCCTTCTTGTTGGAACAACGCATTCGTCCAAGTCACGACCAAAAAAATATCGTCTCTAATTCAAACGTATCACTCCGATTTGACTGTAATCGTCCACCAGATCAATGACACTTTTAGATCCTTAGGTTTTCTGAATCCCATTTACGGCAATTCTGTTTGTTTACATACCCATCGAGTGAGAAATTTGCCTCATCGCTAACGATAAAGTTCTTAGAAAAATCGGTGTTCATCGCCTGTTGGTCAAACACCAACATACGCTTCGCACGGCGGCGCGGCGTTGTAAATATTCAACAGGTTTTAATTGATGTGTGATTTGAACTTTGTATGGACGAAGAAGCAAATCCAAATGCAAAACACACCAATGTGAGTTGTACGATATGTTCTATTGTTGTGAAAGCCGGGAAATCATTGTGTTTGCAGCAGAAATATTTTCGACTGAATGTGAATTTCGATAATGCTTAGACCTTGCGACATTAGTAACGTTTATACTCTCTTCGAATTTCATCTTAATTTAAACGATTGCTATTGCGTAGTCGATCAAATATAACGACAATAATCTACACGTTTTGCGCCAAAAAATGGTTTCTTTTGAACTACCACTTTTGTAGTAAATTGAAATAATTTTAAAGCTTTGTTCGATTAAAAAAGAGTTGCTAAATGGCTTCTTTGAGGAATTTCAGATTTGGCCACTATAGGTTAGTTGGTGGATTAGTTTGCCATTCAATAAATGCTCCAATAAATGATCTGATTGTAAGCTGGAAGTTGTTTATAAATTACGGTGTGCAGGGTAATATTTTCTGTTTATTCATTTTATTAATTAATTTAATTCTTACGTTTTTGTATTGACAATAAGGGAAAAGGACATTTTCAGGAATAGGTCTTTCCAAGAAAATGTCACGTATACGCCATAGTGTCCTACGAAGTTTTCTTTTCATTTCTCCGAAAATTTCATTCAACTTATTTGAAAATATATCAAAGGTTCTAGCTAAAAAACGTTATATTTTTTGTCATTCAACAAAATTTAAAGTGCTAACATGCGAACAGCTTTTGTACAAAATTTGTTTGAACTGGTTTTCATTTTACTTCAATGTAAAAATAAAGAAAAAAAAATGTATCCTGACACTTTAAAATCTTAAATAAAAACAAAACGAAAACATTTTGGAAAAAATGCATTTGTTATACAACCAGGTTATTTATCAAAGCCTCCGCATAAATTACTATTCCAACAAACCTCTAAGCATTGTTGTCATGCAACATTATGTTTGCCGCCTGCAACCTAACATCTAATTGACGGCATTTTCAACATCCTCGTTCAACAAAATTACACAGCAAACACGCCGATAACAGAGATAAGAAAAAAGTGTGAACATTCAACTCTCATTGTTGTGTGAAGTTAATTTTTTTTTATTTAAATTAAAAAATCAGAAAAAAATAGAAATACATATTACAACGAAAACGTTTAATGTCATCATCAAGCCCTAAAGTGGCACACTCTATTCATCAGAGACAACATAGCACCTATAAATACCTCCTTGGTGCTTCGGCCCTGCGGCCTCTCTCTCCAGATAATGATTCCGTTTTTGCCTCACATTCATCCATCCACCCCTATCACACCCTCTACGGCTGTGATTTCCTAACCCGATTTGAAGGCGATATCATCGTATATATTCGTATTCACATCGCTTCCCTCTGACTGTCTCTAACTTTCCCTCTCTCTCGTTCTCTTTGTGCGACGACTAGCTATCGTGTATACACCAACGACGACGACCGACATCACGATTTTGTGCCAACAGCTAAATGGTTAGCAAAATTTGTTTAATGTGCACGTTGTTGGTGTTTACTGCGAGTGCCAAAGTATCAAATCATTACGATCTAAATGACACTTTGACAAGACTGAAGGAGCCTGCGATGAGCGATTTATAAGGTTGGGAGCGGGCGAGTGGTGGCTGATGTTTAAACTCACTTCAATGTTTAATGTGTTGCAAGTTAACATTTTGAACACCTGAACATCTTTAACACCTAACCAAAACCGAATTACTCGTACATTAGAAAACTGATGGCACTTAAATATGGCGAACTTATGAAATAGGTTGGTTGGAGGCGGAGGGAGAGTTTAAAAATGTGAAATGTGACATAATAGAGCACACTTACTCTGGGGGCGTGCTGTTGTAGGAATAAATAATTGGGAGCCTCCTTAAATGTAAGACCGGGAGGTTGTTAAGAAAATGTTAAATTAGAGGTCCTTGCATTTATCATTTTCGAATTTTTAAGTTGGTATATTTAATTGAGCTGACATGCATAAATGCGCCTTGATGTTTTGATGTGTGTGGCCTATTAACTTTTAGTGAGGGCGATTAAGTACCGTGTGGAATGATGAGATTTAATTTTTTGTGATGCCTTATTTTTGATTAAATGGGCCTTGACTTTCACGTGATGGACGAGGATAACTTGGAGAATTCGGGTGTTGTGAACCGATTCTAAATTTGGATATTCATGTTTTATATTTCCGATTTGACCATTTTTGGGTCTTACAATGAGTTCGAAGTGGAATGGTGTCAAGAATTCATAGACCGGTGTAACTATCCCATGTCATTTAAGGTTTATCCTATTAATTAACTTCCCGTTTTGAATAATGTGTCAAAAATCCTGTACGACGAATATTGGAAATTTGGTCACACGTTTATTAGGGCCATATGATTGTCAAGCTCCGACGGTTTAGGAACGATGTTCAGTGGTGTTCATCATTGCTCTTCGCAGTTCTAGAAACACTTGTAGGTAAATAGCTTTAATAAGACTTGTAATTCCGGTCTTACTGCAGAAAATTTAACAAGAGAAAGTCAGAGGATTGTCATACATTTTTTGTTGAGTACTTCCGACAGCTTTTCATATGTTTATTTGAATTCGCATAAGTAACCTCCTTTAGTTGTTTTGGTTTTTTAATTTAAAATATTCGTCATGAAATACTTTATACTAAAGGGTCCGCCATCTAACATTTAATTAGTTTAATCCTTCCACAAAACAAATTAGGTTATGAATACGCTTGAACAA
>CAKKXW010000513.1:0-11082 GCA_920937365.1 Sphaerophoria rueppellii | reverse complement strand
GCGTGTGAATCTAGTAGGGAAATAGCTTACGATATTAACACAATGGGAAGCAAAAACGTTTTCTAAATGAGTTAATGATGATGAAGTAACACTAACGTCAACGTTGAAGTCACCACAAATTATTATGCTTTCGTATCTACTGCAATATCTAGCCAGAAATAATTCAAAATCATCAAAGGGAAAACGGCCCGGATGTCTATACGTACAATTGATCAAAACTTTCTCAAATGGAAGTGTGATTTCAACAAACAAACTTTGAATATCACTGGTTTTTATGAAATCTAAGCAAACGCATTGTAATTTTTCACGCACATAAATTAATACGCCGGAGCTCCGGACATCACTATCACATCGAAATAGTCGGTAACCTTTAATATTTAACTCCCAATCTTCAACAACGTACCTTGAATTATTTGATAACCATGTCTCAGACAGGCAGACAACATCCGTTGTGAGTGACTGAAACATTAGTCTCAATTGGTCAATTTTTGGTAATACGCTCTGAACATTCGAAAAAATGTTCAACATTGCATTACCTGGGTCAAAACCGTGGATGCTACTATTGGAACTGTTTACACTGTACATGCTTTTAAAAAAAGAAAAAAAAAAAAAAAAAGAAAAATAATATTTAATAATAATAATAATAGAGAAAACCAAGAGATAAGATATCAGAGACAGCCTTTTTTACTAAAAATAAAGAAATATTTTAATAATTACAAATTTTCAAAAGTTTGCGAGAGTAATTCGCAATTTAAAGTGAAAAAATGCTTAGGGGTGCCAACCATTGTACCCGTTACGCTATTAGGTCTTGGCCAAGTTTTTAAAAGAGCATAACACTTCCAGGTCGTCAATTATGACAATAAGCGTCTTACTATGAGCATACTATAAGCGTACCATGTTCTTGGCCTGGATAGGACACCCAGTAGCGTAGCTAGGCGTGGGCGAGTGAAGCAATTGCCGACGGCCTCGCACCTGGAGGGGCCTCGCGCGAAGCCGCCGCCCTATTGGAATAAAATGAATAGTCCTCAAATATTAACTAACGCAATGAAACACTTCCAATGAAAGATGCACTAATATTTCAGAAATCCCTACAAAAAACTATCTTTTTGAAAATGTGCCCTCCCGGCAAAATATAACCTCCCCCCCCCCCTCTCGTTTGTAAGATTTTGTTTTATATTTTACATAACTTACACGCTCTAGCTTATTAAAAAGCTCGGTTATAACTTCATAATCGAATCTACTTTTCTTTTAAATACTTTTTGTTTGTAAATCACGATAGCCCTCGCTTTTTTGAAAACGAAAGTTTATACTTTGCAAAATTGATATATAAATCACATGTGATTTTATGAAGTTGAAGTGACAATTATAGTCCAATCATTTTATTAACTAAGAACCACAACCTGGGGAAAAATTCCTAGTGGGCTGAATGTTTGTGTATGCACCTTTATTACGGTGCTATTATGAAGATGTGAAAACTCAACATTGATATCGTGCCGGTTAAAAAAGTTATGGTGGTCACGAAATTCAGTTATTACCCCAAAGTCGAGAATGGGCAATTGTTCGTCTTGAAATTATCCAAGAAAAAATGCCTTAAGCATGTTCCTCTTAAATTAACCCTTTTTGGATTAAAAGGACTAGAACGCTTTCATATTTGCTCTTTTGTTTATTTTTCTTTCATATGAACATCTTCAGTTTCGATTTCATTTACAGTGTCTGACGCATCGATATCTTCGTCATTGGTTGACGTCACTGTTTATAAATTATTATTATTTATTATTTATTGAGAAAAAGAAACAGCTGTAAATTAAGTAAAACTTATTAAAGTGCAGGATATAATACAGTACAATAATATAATATTAATTGTTAAATCAAAACAACTATTTTAAAAATTAAAATTTAATAGTTAAAAACATAAAAGCAATCCCAACTTCAATGGAAAACCAAAAGTGAAAAGTAAAGAGTATCAGTTCAAATTAGCGATATTTTCAAATCAAATTTCATGAAACCTTCTGTGTTCGACTCTAGACCTCATATGACTGGGAAGATTACTCCACAGTCTGACAACATTTACGAAAAATTGACTGCGAGATGTCAGCGAAGTAAACATAGAGGAGCTGAATAGAATAAAACGATTTGTTGAACAGAAACTAATTTTATTAAATAGGTAGCTTGGGGTCTTGTTAACAATTAATCTGAAGACAAAAGAACAACATCGATACTAGTAATAAGCTTCTAGATTACATCCAAAAAGTTGGCGACGGCGAGTAAAAGACGAAATATGATCGTATCTGCGAACCTTGAAAGCAAATCTGGCAATTGCGTTAAAGCCTACTTTCAACTTATGAAGTGACTGAGAATCAGGATCTGCGAAAAGTTCACAATCGTTAAATAAAATAGGCAGGAAAAGGAAAATTCAATTGGGCAATTATTTAAAAATATAGATGGGAACATATTTGAACAACTCAATCCAATTATATTTGCATCCACCTTTGCTGCCACAACATTTTGTAAAATTTCAACAAATTTTTTTGTACATCATCGTGTGATTTGGCCTCTGTGGACTTTTTCCGTGCGGCTTTCTTAATTCGCAGGTCTACTCAAATAAGCCGCAAACCACTTCGGCTTCCAACAAAAACATAATCGATGCCATCGGTCAAATTTAGTCTGATGTATGCACCAATATCATCGAAAACTGGTCCTTTCGAATGCAAACATATAAAGATAAAACCTAATTGATATCTTGTTTTATTCCGTTTTAAAATCAACCCTCCAATTTCCATTGCAAAACACCCGAGTTTCATATAGAAGAATAAAAAACAATAGAGCAAATATGATCGCCTTCTAGTCCCTCTACTCCGAAAACGGTAAAGATAGATAAGAGATAAGAAAGAGATAGATAATTTTAAGACGAACAATTTGTCATTTACCACTATTGACGGGCAGTAGGTTGCGAAATATTCACGAAAAATTGAATTTCGTGACCTTTTCGACAACCATAATTTTTTAACTTTTTTAGCCGGCACGGTACCAATGTCGATTTTTCACATTTTCATAACAACACCGTAATAAAGGTCAAGAAAAATTAAATGATTTAGCAGCTGTTGTGGAATCGAATCGGAAGGAATAATGATTATTTGACGTTATTGATAACTTTCATAATTCCATAATCCACCTATCTAAATTTAGTTATTCTAAATAGTTTATACTTCTACGTTATTAGTCCTCCAACCGCGCACTAATTTTTTCTAACTCGCACCACACACTGGAGTGCAACGTTTCATAACATTAATAATAACACTTAAGTTTTTCTAAATTAAAAACTAAAAAAAATAATTTGAGAAACATCATGAAACAAGAACGTCTACATATCAGCCTTAGAAATTTTATCCATAGAAGCAGAATAAGCTGCTAAAATAAATTACACTTCTTTTTTAGAAGATTTCAGCAGAGCAAAGAGTCGGAAAAATTTGGTTTTGTGAAATTGCAAATAAAAATAAATTTTTCTTTCCCCCAGAGACCCCGCTTTCACTTTTTTCAGTAGGTATTATACCCTAATGCCAAACAAAATATTCATTGAAAAATATTTTGAGAACATTAATATTATATCAATAAAGCTCAAGGTAACTATTATTAATATCCATGAATAGGGCCTCGCGGATGAGACTTTGCCCACGCCTATATTCGGGCTTGCTACGCCCCTGAGGACACCGGATGAACTTGGACATACCCTCAAGGATCAATCCCTTTTTCTTGGTTCCCTTATTCCCAACACAAAGCTTACAATTATATTGATGTAGCCGAAGTGTTCCACTTCTGAATCAGCTAGAAATGTGCCGATCCACAAGAAAGGAGACCCTCTAAACTGCACCAACTACAGAGGCATCAACCTCCAAAACATCGCCCATAAGATCTTTACTGCAGTACTATGTGATAGCCTGAACCCGCTTTTCAACAAACAAATAGGTCCATATCAGTGTGGCCTTAGACCAGGAAAGTCCACCATCGATCAAATATTCACATTACGGCAGATCCTGGAAAAAATTCAAGAACTCCAAATCGACACCTACCAGCTTTTTATCGATTTTAAGGCCGCGTATGACAGCATAAATAGAAAAGAACAGTATAAAACCATGTTCAGTTTTGGCATTCCCACAAAACTTATTCGTCTGAGCAGGATGACAACTCTGCTCCATCAAAGTCGGTAACGATCTCATTGACGCCTTCGATGTCAAAAAAGGCTTTAGACAATGTGCAAATTCATGCAAATTCTTTATCATCATATTGGAACGAATAGTGCGGAACTCCCACGTAAACACTAGAGGCACTATCTCCCAGAAGTCTGTGCAACTACTCGCGTAGGCTGATGACATTGACATTATTGGGAGAATGCAGCGTGATGTCAGCAGTGCTTTTGCGAGTATACTGACAGAGGCTGAAAAATGGGTTTAGCGGTCAATGAGGCAACACGAAGTATATGCCGTCATCTAGAAAGGACACCCATAATCGACGTCTTGGACAAAACGTTACGATAGACGCATATACTTTCGAGTTCGTTAGGGACTTGTATACCTTGGCTCTGCTATCAACACGGACAATGATATCAGCGCCGAGATCAGGAGGAGAATAAGTCTTGCTAATCGCTGTTCTTCGGGCTAAGAAAGCAATTATTGAGTAAAAAAGCTCTCTCCCGAACAACGAAGGTAAAGCTCTATAAAATCCTCATCATCCACGTCCTGCTATATGGTACAGAAGCATGGACCCTGTCGAAAACGGAGGAGAGCGCCCTAGGCCGGTTCTACGGAATATCTATGGTCCTGTCTGCCTAAACGGTGAAACGGTGAGGAGAAGATTAAACGATGAACTGTACGGGCTGTACAGCGACACTGACCTAGCTTAAAGAGTGAAAGTCCAAAGACTCAGATGGCTTGGTCACGTGGAGAGAATGGACACCAATACTCTGGCCCTTAAAGTCTTCGAATCCACCCCAGAGGAATGCGCAGTAGAGAAAGACCAAGGCTCAGGTGGCGCTCGTAGGTTGGAGACGACCTCAAGCAGCCCGGCGTGCGAAACTGGAAACAGCTAGCTAGGGACAGTGCTGGCTCGATCGGTTCGTTGGTTGAGGCCCATTTCCACCCCGGACTGTAGTGTCACCTTAAGTAAGTAAGTAAGAACTGTGCCTCTGGTGTGGAGGTGTGCGCTTTGCACACTTTTTTTTTTTTGTTTAAATATCAATGAGTTGAGCATCGGTTTGTAAAAAAAATTTTTTTTCACATCAAAGGCATCGCAACGTAAGTGCTTCTTCGAACGAGATTAGCTGGGATGAAAAAACTAGTCGCTGATCTATACCTAGTTCGTTTTTAGTTCGTAAGTATCAATTTGTTCATCAGGCACTTTTTTCATGGCATCAAATCTCGATGATGAGAAGCTTTGCTAGTGGCTATTCCTGGTCAAATTGGGTGGGTTAGCTACGTTCTTCGCAAAAGTTTAATTTACTACTAAAAAAACAATTTTATCAATTTAGACAACAGATATGATGTTTAATATGTTACTTAAATCGGAACAAATAAAATAAACAAATAACATAAAACTTAACATTCACAACAGCAAACAATAAAATAAAATAAAAATACATGAATAAAATTCATAAAATTCAGTCATAAAATGAAAAATAATGTTTAAAATTAACGATAAATAAAATCCATTTTGTTTTTAATTTTTCAATTGAATTTGCATTTTACTGCTTCTTTAATAAAAGTAGAACGTTAGCTGTAAGGCTGTTAAAAATTCAGATATTATGCTCTATTTCAATTGGATTCAAGAAAATCACATTGTATTCTATTAACATCATCATTAATAAAAATTATTTTGGAGTCATTCTGAAGGGTGGCGAGACGAGGTTCGCAGGGCCGGATAGTGAGCTAATAAATTTCATATTTTAGATTGAGCTGGGAGCGATGTTTAAGTTATTAAATAATTTTCAATCTCATATCATACACCCTTTACTAACGAAACTTATTTTACCACACCAGGAACTATCGTAAAATTTTCAGAATATGTTCAGAAACCTCAAAATCTAATTACAAATACCTAATGTATGTTTATCAACTAAGAATTTAATTTAAATCGGTCCAGCCGTTAAGAAGGAGTTCAGAAGAGTACGTTCTTAAAAATTACTTATATGGCAAAATAACGTTTGCTGGGTCAGCTAGTAGAATACAAAATATTCTATGGAACGTGAACGTCCATCACGCTTTATTAAGCTGTTTTCGACCAACCGCTGTAATTAGTTGAAAGTATGCATTCTATTTTGTTCTCTCGTTTGCTCTCACATTGGCCTTGTTGCATTTTTAATTGAGTTAGGCGACTTGAACAGGTAATTCAATATTTCTGCCGTTTTCTGCTCATAAAGCATTTCTACTAAGCTTATGTCATAAATTGTTGCTTCAGACGTTCTTTGAAAATAAAAATACCTACAGCTACCACACGCTAACTGCTTTAAGAATATGAAATCACATTTATGTATTTGAACAACGATAACAACTTAGAGGTGCTTCCACCAATGGCTTTTTCCGTCAATTCCTTTATTTGGCTGGAGTAATAGCTATTTCACGGGTGCCAAGCCGATCATCAGACTCCTTTATTAGTGGTGCTGTCTAGTTGTTTTTTCATTTTAATCGAAAAACTTTTTGAAATCAAATTTGGGATTTGAACCTAGGACCAGCTAGTTGGGAAGCCAATGCACTACGCACTGCGCTAACAACTCCACTGATGTTTTGGTTTCACATTGCAGACTTTTTTGATTGATCACTCAATCAAAAAAGGAAGATCGGCGAGAAATAAATAAAATGAGTTCTATAATTACGGATTCTACTCTCCGGTGGAACCCTTTATTTTCAATATGTATTTTCAAATTTTGTATTTTTACACGACGGGCAGCCCATGTATGTTAAATAAATGAAAACAGTGCTTATGAATTCTATTTTGTTGATTAAAGATAAAATACTATGTAGCTATAATTTTTTCTGTATAAATTAAAATTTTTTCTTCACAGAAAGTTCCGTGGAAACTTTTCTTAACATTTTTTGTTAAATACACTTTTTAAATTTGTCTATTTTCATTCGAAACTAGTTTTTGGTACAATTTGGTACAATTTGAAAAACAAATTCAATACAATTGAAAAACCTCGAATTCCATCCCTGATACACATACAGCCGACACTCCGACAGCGACAGCCGATTGGTTATCGTTACTCGTGTAATCGAATCGTGTTCTCATTTCATACTTAGCGTTAGCTGTGATTTTTGCGCTAACCCTCCGTTCATTTTAAGAGGCATTTATTCAAATGTGTTCATTTTCTGTTTTTGAGGATTGTATGAAATCTGTAAGCGCAAATATTGGAGCTATTTATTGTTTCATGACAGATTTTTGAATGATAGTTTTGTTTGTGTGCAATGAAAAATACATATTGGTAGGAAATTCTGTTTTGTTGCTATTAAGTACCTACAATAATGTAACGTATTCGTTGTCGTTTATTGACTTTTGTAAAGGTAAGTGTTCTAAAATTATTGGTTCAGCGCCGCTAAACTAGCCAACTATGAGGAATCGCCCCTGCGTTTATTTTCGATATCGCTAACTCCATTTTGTCAACGGCATATATTGCCAAGATTTTTTCATCATCATCATTACCATTATTATTGGCCTCGCCTTTTCTCCTTTCCCCAACCGATCTTCGGACGTCAGGGTCTACGATCTCCTTCAGTGCAAATTAGTCTGCCGCCTGTCTCCAATTTTTTTTTATCGTAAAGGACTTTACTTGTCGTTTCTTCTATTCGTTCATACGAGCTAGGTGTCTAGCTAACCTTACAGCCTGATTCTCCCCCTTGTGAGGAATCACAAGTCATAAGCCCTTGTGAATTGTGACTATTTGTTGTGAGGATTGTTGTGATTCTCCTATAATCCTCACAAGAAAAGTCACAACGAAATTCACTACAGCCAAGGTGAAAGCTTTATTTAAAAAAAATTGCCTACTCACAGTCAACATAGAAGTCGTTTGAACAGGAGAACGATTTATATACTGTCTGGGTTGTTCCATAAAAAATAAAATGCATACTTAATTTGTTCAGTAATGATATGAAATATTTATTATTATTATGTTGTGAATCAGTTCCAGTATTTATCATTTCAACCTCCATTTTTTTCACTACTCAAATTAAAACCTGAAATCTCAAATAATTTGCTAGCTATGAACTGCTCTGAAGGAGATCACAATTTCGATATTTTTTGTGACTCTCACAAGTTCTGGCTTTGGGGGAGAATACGAAAAAGTCACAAAATCAATTTCACCTCTTCTTATGACTTGTGAGGTATCAGTGATGATGGGGAGAATCGGGCTGTAAGTCTACAAAGCTTAATTTTGTCATCTCATCAACTGCGACCTTACTTTATGTCCTCAGCATGGACTACAGTTCCAATACGATAAACCCCTTTTCTTCTATCTTCTGCTCGCGGTTTTTGGTCTTGTTGGATTGATATGACCAACAGAATAATGCACAGTAATTAAAACACTGGTAAAAATGTTTAAGTTAACCCTTTTTTCGTTACTACTTTACCCAGGTTGTTAGCTATGTAGTTCATTAACTTTTCTGGTGGCATTGTTATTCAGTTTTATTAAGTCGATATTTCGAAATTGTTATACATTTTTTCGCTTTCAAAAATGCAGGCCAAAGACCGTCTATAGTCTAGACCTGCGACCTGAGATAATTCTTGATGTAAGAACAAATAGGTTTTTGTGGTTAAGGTTCAATTACAAATATTATGTCCTGTAGAATAATTGACGTACCTGAGTATTTATTGACACAGACGCGACAGGTCCCTTTTGAAAGCAAACATAAATTTCATTTAATATGTCATGTTTCCTGGCTGGCTTCAAGTCGTCAATCTTATCTAATCTCCATGGCCATACAGCGACACAAGGACCTGCTTGCTATCCCTATCAGCCATGATGATCCTTTTTTTTTGACCAAAAGTAAAAGAGGCAATCGACTTGTTAAAATGATACTTTGCCGTCACAATCCTAACAAAAAAAAAAAAAAAAAAAAACACATCGAAAAAAGGAAAGTACTCGTCGCGCAGAGTCGTTAACAGATTTATATCGGGATTGGTTGAGCGTAGGCGCCACACCGTATCATATCTCGCCTTCCCGATGACCGACGACGACGACCGTCGATGATGTCGTCGACGACAAACGACCGACCGGGATAACAAGGATATCTCGGACGAGAGCAGAGTTATGAATGAAGGAAACAATGTCGCCATGAAACTAATGGCCTATTGTTTTAATTGCCAAACCAACATAATTCTCATCCTCGAGTCTGACACTGATTCAAACATGAAACATGCGTATATTGAATGTCATCCTTTTTTAAAAACAAAAGATAACAAACAGGTTCACAAAATAAGAACAAGAATCTCATGTCTATAAATGGGAGTGATATTGGATTTGGATTTGGGTTGTTGGATTGCAATGTTTTGCTTACCTGGATTTTTCCACGTCTCTAATCAGGGAAACAAGAGTATTTTCGGGTCCTTGATTTATGAGTTGTGGTTTCCTTGTTTTAATTTTTATGATGTTGACTCTTGTTTGATGACAATTTTTCTTTTTTAATGACTGTCTGAGAGACCAGCAGATCAGCAGAAGAAGAAAAAAAATACTAGAGGAATTTGATTTATTACAAACACTAAAAGCTCGGAGTTTTTTTATTGCAAACGGATACGAGAAAGTCTTCTGAAATCAGATACATTCCATTGTCAGATGCTCTTCTGCTTTTCGGGCCCGAGTAGGATTCGAACCCACGACGTTCTGCTTAGCAGCCAACGCACCTAAACACTAAGCTACGGACACTACTCACACTATATATTTCACATCCAAATATCAGGGTTGCCACTCTTTCTTTTATGTTTTTCCTGATCATCGAAACTAGGTCGCTCTCATTTGGTCTAACTTGCATTTGTAACGTCAGCCCTCGGATATCAGTTTTGAAATAATAATTTCAGGCAGTTTAAATCTTGAATATAATAAATTTTATTGAGGAATGAAAAAATCTATACTATTATATAAAGTGAGACTTTTGTTTGTTTGTCGGTTGTATGTTTGTAGTCGATAAACTTACAAACAAACAAAAATCTCACTTTATAAATGATGGACAATTGCTCTTCCATTCACTGATTGTGCAGTAGGAGGTTCTGAAAATAAAAGAAATAATTATTAAGAGCAAAAAACATTGATCTCAATTTACTTACTCGGAAATTTTGTTTTTAAATTCGGGCAACTGACAGTCGACATCAGTTTTTTGAAATGTCTCTCCATTTTCATTTCATTTCCTATTCATTCTTTTAATTTATATTTAAGGCTGAACTTCTACTTAAGCTTTAACACCAAGACAATAATTACATGCGAATTCTTGGGTAAGATTTTCTGTACAACAGAAAATTTTAACATCGATATTAAAAAAAAGCATAGATTTGATTTTCGAATCTCTGTGCATGTACATTTCGCATTTTGAATATCAGGAACATACATTTCGGTCTCGGTCAAAATTGGGCCTGTGTCGTTCGGGATTGATTCGTTCATTTTCGGTCTCGGTCAAAACCAAAAGTAGAGTTAAAGACTGTTCACGGACAAATGGAGAATTTCAAAATGGGTTTTCGTATGGAAAATAGAATGTTCTTGATGAAAAACTCGGAAACCTCATTGGTTTTTAACGGGAAAATTGCATGTAATTGTAGGTGCATTGGTTTTCAAATGGAAATCTGGAAACTTTCAAAATGGGTTTTCGAATGGAAAGTAGAAAGTTAATTTTGTATTGCTAATTCGCAAAATTCAGCGAGAGGACGAAGATTATAATACTAATTCTAAGGTTGCTCTGAAAGGTGCGAGACGAGGGTCGCAGGGTCGGCTAGTATTTTATAAACATAAAACACATAAAAGTATGTTCATACAAAAAACTAAGTATAGAGTACAAAATTCAAGTAGTGAATTACATATTTACAACACTCCACCTTAATTCACAATCAAATAACATC
>CAKKXW010000506.1:9887-23306 GCA_920937365.1 Sphaerophoria rueppellii | reverse complement strand
TTGTAAGGTAGAATCTAATTTGTACTTAGAATCACAATTATTTAATAATGCGCGGGTAGATAGAAGATCATTACAATTGGGTTTGTGAGACCATTTTTCAGCAGTCAGTCATTTTTTTTTTTTTCTTAATTTATTGATATTTACAAAAAACTAAACAGTTAAAAAAATATATGTAATTCGTGTAAACAAAAAAAAATAAGATTTTTTTCCGTTTTAACTGATTTTCTTTTGATTGTATCACAACACTTTTTCCATTCAGAGGAAATAAAAATAAAATTAAAAATTAAATACACAGAACCTTTCTCAATTGTTGTCAAACATTAACTGAAAAAAAAAATCGAATGACATGAAAAAACATAACAGGGCGAAGAAGAAGAAGAAGAAACAGAAGGCGAATGAACGGAGAACGCGAAGGAAACAGTACATTGTATATTGTATATTGTATTGTACGTACATGAACGTGAGTAGAGTAGCATAGCGATAGCACAGATCAGACTATCGCCAATGTAATGTGAATACATATGTGTGTGTATGTGTTTACGTGGGAAAGCTGTTATACCATAAGCAGTGTTGCCCCTTCAACTCAACTGGATTCAAACTATCCAAATCTTTCAATCTTTAGGGACTTTAACTTTCTGTTGGCAATTTTAAAAACTCGACAGAAATTTTATGAAAAAAAAAACTATTTTATTTCTTACTGAAAAAGCATCTCAAAAAGGTATGTGTTTACATGTTTATTTGTGGTTATTTCTTAAAAACAAAGGAAGGCAAATGCAAAATGTCACGACTTTAAAGCGCACCATACACAGTTCAACCCAATCGTCAACTGAATCAAATCAAATGGAAATCAACCTGTGTTTGGCCTTGTCATTTCATCGATTTGACAGTTGAATGGATGGATGAAGAAAAATCACAAGATTTTGATTTTTTTTGAAGTTGAATATAAAGTCCTTCAACTGAATTGAACTGCATGTGGACGAGTTGGTTGATTTGCTGTCAAAACCACAGATGAGTTCAAAAGAGAGATGGGAATCCGAGCTGTGAAAATGACAATGCCTACAAGCTATGGATTATAGTTACTGCGATAGTATGCGTGTTTTTAACAACAATATCACAGTTAATATCGTCCTATCAACTCATTTATGTTGCTGTTTTTTCTCATTTATTCACAGACACGAAGTAACAGTAAAATAAAATTTACGGTATCCTCTCTCTGGTCAAAATAGAATCAGTCGAATTTTTGAATTTAAAGAAATAGACCGCTAAAAATGACTCTCAACGCGAACACGAACATTTGGAAAGAAATTGTCCAAATAGTTCGAAATAATACAACTATTTGTAATACACTCTGTAATGATCATTAATGCTAATAATTTTCTTTTTTCCATTATTCTTCACTTTAAAATTGCACCAAACCAGAAACCCCATCACAACGATAATACCGTTTCTACGACAAGAATTGCTTTTTTGACAGTAGAATCAATGCGTTCCAACTCAGTCTATGTAGTGTGTGCTCGAACACAAAGCTAGTTGACAACTCAGAAGGGGTTAAAAAGGAGGTGTCGGTGTACATTGGTCTTAAATTCTTGAACATTGTAATGACTGGGAAAGACAGAGTGTGGAAGAGAGTTCCACATTCGCGTAGTACGGCTAAAAAATGATTCTCTATACTTGAGAGTACGTCCGAAGTTGGGCTCGAATGTAAACTGATGGGCATTCCTAGAAGCGCGAGTATTACGAGTGAATTTTTTGAGTGGTGGAATGCAACTGGCTATTTCACTAGAGCAATTACCGTAAAAGTAGCGATAGAACAAGGAGAGACACGCTACGTTACGACGGTGGTGTAAAGGAGTGAATGCGTCAGTGATCTCTCTATCACCAATCATTCTTACAGCTCTTTTTTGTATACCATCCAACAGGCTTAAGTAATAAGCTGGAGCACCAGCCCAAAGGTGGGAATTGTACTCAAGCTTTGGACGGATATAGGTTTTATAGATAATAGCCAGATCAGACGGGGAGAAAAATTTCTTGCAGCGTCTTAAGAAACCCAAACATCTTGCAGCATAAACATTTCTTGTCGCAGTTTTCGCAAGTTCTGTCAAACCATAAGAAGTTACATTGAATTTTGTTGACGTTTGACATAATTTTGTGCATTTGGGAGATTTAGGCTGTCAAGCGTTCTTTTACTTTCAGGGAGAATCCATTCAAACTCCTCGATTTTTGACAGTTTTTACAAAAACTACCGAAAAGTAAAAGAACTGACTCTGACTTATTACGCAGTTTCAGTGAAAACTGCTAATAACAAATTGAAAATTTTATCGCAGCTTTGTTTCAAAATCAATTTAAAATAATAATCAATGAAGTTCAACTGACTGTTGCTACTGACTTATCATCGAAAGTCATCATAAAACACCATATAATTTCATCAGACAGCCCATTCTTGATAAGGTTTTAAGCTGAAATAGTCAAAATAAAGGAGAACAAAAATGAATATTGAACATTTTTACGATCGTGCCAAAATGCACAACCTCATCAGGTTTTTATCAAAAACACAAAAAAACAACAAGAGTTAATAGATCTACAGATGATACAGAGTGCGTCAAACTCCGAAAAATGTTCTTTGTCTTACCGATCGACGGAAAAGCGACCGACGACCGAGACGTCCTAAACGAAACGACCTGTTGTTCAGGTGGTTTCATCACACAACAAACAATTGCAATAAAATATCATGCGATTGATATTCTTTTCATTTTTTGTGTACCTATGTTTTGTTTTCTTCACATTACATTGAAGAAAACACGAGCTGCTAATTTATTATTTTCAAAGTGTTTTCCTTTAGTCAAATGTATCTATGTATGTGTTTTATTTTTATAAAAATAAACTATGAGCTTGACCTTCAAGCTAAATTATTGAAATTAAATAAAAATGCCCAAACAATCATTCAAGATCATTGGATTTTGACATTGAAATAGTTTGTCTGTGAGATTGAGGAAAAATTTGTCAAAAATGGCTTTGAATAACCGATTTTTTACCAAAATAAACAAATACAAATTGACAACAAAAATACAAACATACATGCTTCATTTTGACCACAAGGAATTTGAATTATTTAATAGAACATTTTTGCTATGAGAATATAAAGTGGATGTATTTTTGAATGGAATAGAATGTACTTTGTTTTGCATAAAACTAATGTTACTACATAAAAATGCATAAAATGTTTGAATAGAAAACTTGTTTCACATATTAATTAAACAAACAAAAAGAACCAGAAACAGAATCCTTGATTAATAATTCGTAAATTGGACAATTTATTCGTTGTCATTTGAAATTTGATCAACTTGTCAAGTCATTTGTACGGTTTCCGTTTAGTGCCGAATGTATGCCCACTGACAGGTCGATAAGTTCCATACAAAAAAGGCGATCCGATGTCATGCAAAGACTACCGTGGCATATCCCTGCTTAATGTTGCCAAAATTCTATCCAACGCCAACGAGTAGTGTGAGTGTCTTAAACCTCTCTGCAACACAATAATCGGCACGTACCAGTGCAAATATTCACACTGAGGCAGATCCTGGAAAAGACCACCGAAACCCACCATCTTTTCATCGACTTCAAAGCTGCTTATGATAGCATTATTAGCATCCACCACCAAGAGCTTATGATGGCGATGTCTGATCCAGCTGTGCCGCATGACGCTAAACAATACGCAGTGCAGTGTGCAAGATCCAAGAGAGCTGTGCTTCACAGCGATTGAAGAACAGGTGGAACACGTTGGTCTTGAAGTGAATGAGGACAAAACAAAGTTAATGATATCAACAAACAAAGCAACATCTGTCCACCGCCTCGGACAAAACGTCACTGTTGGTAGCAGCAATTTCGAGGTAGTTAAGGAGTTCACCTACCTTGGAACAAACATCAATCCCACAAACGACACCTTAGTGGAGATCCGAAGTAGAATTACCCTAGCAAACCGCTGCTATTTCGGGTTGGCCAAACAACTGGTCTGCTATACAAAACTTTGATTTTACCAGTCCTGCTCAACGGCGGCACGCGCCGAGTGCTGGACGATAAGTAAAAATGGGGAATTGATACTGGGCTTTTTGGTCCCGTATGCTACGATGACGTAGAAGAAGGTTCAACCGAGATCTGTAAGAGCTGTTCCAAGATGTGGATCTAGTCCAGAAGGCCAAGAAAAGACGAGTACATTGGCTCGACCACATCGAGCGAATGGACGACAAGAAAGTCTTCTCATCCCAGCCCCTCAGGTTCGAGACAAGCAAAGCCGCTTGGTTTCGGCGACTGGAGAGTGCATGCGAGGGACCGTTCACGATGGAAGGCTGCAGTACCTCAGGCTGAGAATTTTGGTATGTAAGAATAAAAACAGACCTTGTTTTTTTGTTTGGATCCTATTGATTATATGTACTTACTTACTTACTTACTTACTTAGTGGCTTACTATCATCAACAATTCTCTAGGTGCGTGTGGAGAATTGAGGGGACTTACAATTTAACGCTGATTCCGAACGGCAAAGTTGAGAAGTACTTTTTAATAACAGATGATACTCTTGGAATTTTTGTCAGTTCTTCGCAAGAGGCAGTGCCCGTGAAAGATGAAATAAAAACTGTGGGCACGAGTAGGACTCGAACCCACGACGTTCTGCTTAGTAGCCAACGCACCTAACCACTGAGCTACGGACAACTTATCATATTGGTCTTTATATATATTTTTTTTGTTTAACAAAAGTGCCCCTAAAGGGGACTAGAAACTTAGTCGAAACGTTGGGAAAAATAATGATCATCTTTCATTAATAAATTATTGAGACCAAAACAGACGAAAAGAGAAATCTTAAAACAAAATAAATTTTAAAATTTCTGGAAGAAAATGGTTTGGTTGTTTATGACCTTGACGAAATGTTATGGTTTGTGAAAGTACACACTATGACTATCCGCACGCGCGTGTTCATGTCTGATGTTTTCGAGAATACTCTAAAGTAAATATTGACTTTATTTTTTAAATTTTATGAAATAAATTCCTAAGGGTGACATTTGGCACGGTTCCAATTGGAAACGTCATCTGGCTCAAGGAGTCAACTATTACTATTAGTTTTATATCAATTAACATTTCTATTATTGGAAAAAGAGAGAAAAAATTCCTTGATCTTTCTGGAAACTACAGGAGAAAAAGAAATTTAAGGGGTGACGTAAGAGCATCACGCACGAATATGTAATTATGTACATATGTCAAACAATAGTCAACAAGAATTCACGAATCACGATTCAACATGAATGAACAGGAAAAATCTCTACAAAACTCTCTCCACTTACGAACACTGTTGCCTGTGAATGTAGAAGATAGCTGCGTAGTTTAATTTTATAACCACATGCTTTAATTTGATCAATGTGAAATTTTAAAATAATTCACAACGGGGTGAATAGTTGTAAAAATATTTATGAAAATTCTTACCCGGATGCTTCTGCGATGATTCTCAGTTTTTGGTTTTTATAATTTAATCAGCTCACACGAAAAATCTTAACACGATTTGAACAAGAACTGTGACATTGGACTTATTTTTCCTTTTGACTGGCAGGTTAAAAGAATGAAGTTGGTTGTGATTTGATTGATTTGACATTTGCAGGCAATTGAATGTTTACACGGAGCAGCGTTGCTAAGGTACTTATTTGTCGTCCAATGGTTTGATCACATTTCACTACTTGTCATCATTTATCAAGGCTTGATCAACAGATTAAAATTTAAGGCGTATATCATATGTCTGCGATTACACGATGAAACTGGTTGCATGCAACACTTCGAACACCATAATTGCAAAAGAGAAACAAAATTCGAAAACATGAGACAGAAGAAAATCAATTCGTGTCGCATGAGTAAAATTTTCTGTGCAACAGTTTGACGTCTTTCTTTGCTCTTTTCTGTTTTTTTGCTGTTCTTTTTGATTTGATTTCGTTTATTTCATTGAAATTGAAAAGTCAGTAGTCTTTTTCAAAATGGTAGGCAAAACATGTCATTATTCAAATTTCTATCGCTTTTTTTTGTGTCACAGGATATAACTTTTTGTGATGAAGCAATCGGACTCAAAACAATGTTTGATCTTGATTTCTATTATTTTCTATAATCTTGATCTTGACAAGATGTCTGCATTTTGATTTTTCCTCTCTATCGAACGAGCATGATTTTTGTATGTTGCATCTCTCTTTTTTTGCAGAACTAAAAATGCAGATACATGTAAATCCACCATATTCATTGCTGAAACGAATTATTAATCAAAACTGGACACTTAGCCTTACCTAGGTACTTAAAATTGGTCTAAAATGTTTTTCTTTGTAGGAACATAACTTAAAAAAAAATAAAAACGATTCACTACTTCTCCGCAGCCAAAACCAAACAAATCGTGAGTGTCCCCAGATTCTTCGCCATAAAACATATCCTTGGAATTTTTCAAACTAACAATGAATATCAAAAAGTTAGTCTTCAAGTTTAAGTTAAAAGTAAAATATGTTTTTAGACCAGGCACGTGAAGGAGAACACATCAAACAAGTATATAGACCAAAACGATTCAGAAGCCTAGAATCTTAAACATTCAATGATAAAAAATTCTATTTTAAAATGTACGGTAGTCATTTTTGGATTGAGTAAAAAGTTATTCTCTGTGGAATAAAATTTGACACCGAATTTTGTTTTTATGCTAAAATGTCATGTAGGTCAAGATCGAAAAGCACTGACTGTTATAAAGTGTTGGACGAGCAGCTTCTCATCGGTCTTTCTCTTCCCCTTGAATTCAACGGTTCTGCCTTAAAACATCAACGAAAATACACTTTTTAAATCGTAAAATTGTATTTGGGAAATTTAAAACATGTTTTTCTTACAATGACGGTTTTCGTGGAGATCGGACTTCGGACCACTGATTCATTTGAAAAAAAAACTTCCTTGGTCATTCGCTCATTTGTTTATTCGTAGTAGTTTCTGGCACTACAGGTCTAGTTGAATGAATTTGCCGGTTCGGCTAGACGGCTACAGCACAGATAGGATCCACGTTCGTAAGAAGGAATGTCCTTTCTTGGCTTAAGTCTTTTGTTGTTGACTGGAAGGATTATCCTCACCCTTTTGGATTCGTTATTAAAGTTGAATGATCTTTCCAGCTCTAGCTTGAACATGCTTAGATTTGAATTGTTTGACAAATTGTTTGTTTTTAGGGCCGTGTGCGAATTGGGTGAATTGTGGTTAAAAATGGATGCATTTTTAACCATTGCTGTCATATTTTAACATGCTCCGCAGCTAGTCTAATTTTTAACACATTTTATTAAATGTGAAGTGTCAAAATTTAACCAAACGTCAAGTTTTAACCACTTTTTAACCCAATTCGCACACGGCCTAATTTACAAAATTTCTTTCCTTTAATAATAATCTGACAGCTTGTGATAACGAAATGAAACTTAAGAGCTGAACAGAATGCAGTCGCCAGTCGCCCGGCGACTAATCTGACAGCTGTCAAAAATTCGCCTTCCAAATCGCTGAAGAAATTTGTGAACACAATGCAGTCGCGCGACGAGCTATCAAATATGCCCATGATAACAAAACAAAACATTATTAAATATTTTTTCTTCATTTTTTATTCATTCAAATTAAAAGAATATATTTTGTGTTTGGTGCATGGGCATGCAATGAATTTGCGCATCGGATATATTCCATAGTAATTCGTCACTTCTAATTAATTCCATGAAAACTCCTGTATTTTCTTATCCACACAAAAAATTAATATCTTCTGTAAAAATTCCTTGAGTTGAATCAACAAAAAAATTGCTTTAAGAATACAAGGAAACAACAACACGATATAAAAAAAAAAAACAAACGTCAAACTCGTCGCGCGACTAAGTTGAAAAAAGTTCAACTTTTGGGCGACTAGTTCGGCGACGAACGACGCATTGTGTTGCTAATGGGCGACTGCCATACAAATTTCTCATTTTTGACAGCTGTCAGATTAGTCGCCGGACGACTGGCGATGCATTCTGTTCAGCTCTTTAAGGAGAACTGTCAAATTAGTTTTATGAATCTAGTTTCAACGTGTAATATCAATTGACAAACAGGATAGGATAACAAAGCAGAATTCAAAGATGTTGCATAGAACCACTGATCAGTTATAATAAGGTGGGAAAGCTTGTTGTCAAAATGACATTTGCCTACAAGCTAAGGGAGCAGGTTAGCTGTAACGCATTTTGCTCACAATGCTCGGTCTCTTTTTTCCGAGCGCGTCGGTCGAACTCTGAACCACTGATCAGTTATAACCTGCGATTTACCCTCCAAATACCTCAACACTTATTTTTTCATACACACATACTCTTGTTGCAAACTTGCTTTTTATTATGTAGGCAATTGTATCGTTATTACAATAAAACGCATAATCTTACAGCTAACCTGCTTCTTTTAGTTTGTATTACAAGCATACTCTTACAGCTAACCTGCTCCCTTAGCTTGTGGGCAAATGTCATGCTGACAGCAAGCTTTCCCATCTTGTTATAACTGATCAGTGCTCTGATCACTCAGAATCAGTGCTCTGAACAAAAAAAATAAACACATCTTTGCTGCTCAGAACACACTGAACTAAAAAAGAAACACAATTTATAGTTTGGCAGTTCAGGCTCTGTTCAGATGTAAAATAAGAAAAACAACTATTGGCATCACTTCACAGATTTTAGCTCAGCGTCGTTTATGACATTTGAAACTTGATTGCATATTTTTTTTTTCTGGAAAATCTGTTTATTGTTTGAGTACGCCGTTCTTTTGCTAAAAATTCCTTAAAAGTATATAAACACACACTTTTATTGAAATTACCAATAAAATGCCGGCTGACCAAATACAATACTCTGAAAAATATTTTGATGATACATACGAGTACAGGTAAGTCTAAAAACGCAAGAATTTAATTCATATACCTGTTGCCACTTTAATAATAGCATCATAATATTTTGATGAACGTAAAAATGTTGCAAAATCAATAATTTTACCTCTCTTCACTTCTAGACATGTTATTCTTCCACAGGACTTAACACGTATGGTACCAAAAACTCATCTTATGACGGAGACAGAGTGGAGGAATCTCGGTGTTCAACAGAGTCCCGGTTGGGTTCACTACATGATGCACGCTCCTGAACCTCATGTCATTCTCTTCCGTCGACCAAGAACTGACCTTCCGACTTCGTCTTCTTCATCATCAACCTCTAATAAGACAAACGAACGACAAACACAAACAAACCTTATTTTGGGGGCTTGAAAACAAACAAACAAAAAACTACGTTTTAATATCTTTATCATTTATTAAGTTTTTGTTTTTATCATTCATTGCACAGGCAGCACATTTTTTGGAAAGAAGTGGGCCTAATTCGTAGCTTGATTCTGCAGGTAAAACTGTTTCAATAAAAATGAAGAAACTCAGTTTTCTCCGTTTTTTTATTGTCCTTAACCCTATTCAATATTATAAGCGAGTTATATAATAAGACTTGAAGATTTAATTTAATTTTATTTACTTTTAAAAACCCTTTTCTTGGCCTTTCGAATGTGCTCTCTTGGAACACTATCGTCTGTGTGACTGTACATAATGTTAAGAGTCAAAAACTTTGTAAAAAAGTTTCACTGTAATATTAAATATCAATTAATCAAAATGTCTTATAGAATTAATACTTTATAAAAGGTGTACATTATAATAAAAAATGATACGTACTTAGTATGCATAGCATCAGCTCACAAAACGCAACTTTTATTATATTTAAAAATAACGGATTGAAGGAAATGTCTGAAATTTTTGCAACCGGAATTTCTTTCGTAATTTGCTGAGAGGTTAGCGGAATTGTCTCAGAAATTGTACCATTTGCGAAATTTTTGTACATATTTATCAAAAAGAAAAAAAAAAACATCTCGGGCTACGAAAGTTTCTTGGGCTTTTTATTTTGCGAGTATGTAGTAAGTATAAACGAAACTGTACCTAAAACCAACACCTTGTCATCCTTGGTACACAAAAGAGTTAAAAAGGCTCCGTAATAAGAGAAATAGGGCGTGGAAAAATTATGTTAGATCTATGTCCTTAGAGAATCAAGTGGTTTTTATATCTCTTTTCGAAGAGTTTAATGATTATATTGTTACTATGGGCGATTCCTTGAAACAAGACCCTAAGCTTTTTTGGAATTTCGTAAACTCTAAGAGAAAATGTGATGTTTACCCAATCAATCTCACTTACAATAATGTAATTCTGAGCTCTACTCTATAATAAAATATAAAATATAACAAATCACATACTGATGTTGATTATGGTATCTACCAAGAAATCAGAAATCAATTTATTAACTATTCAAATTGCCTTTATAACGAGTTTGTTGCAATTTGCAAATACTGAACGGGAACTTAAGACGAATTCACGAAATTTCTGGAAATATGTGGACTGTAAGCGAAAATTTGATGGGTTTCCTCCAAAAATGACATATAGAAACGAAACAAGCCATGATCCACAAGAACTTTCAAATATGTTTGCAAATTTTTTAAAAAGTGCGTATGAAGATTCTTTTTCTACAAATAACAACTCTATAGATCTTACAAATACTTATCAGTTTCCCCACTTGGCTCAGATAAATTTAACAATCTCTGAATCTACAATACAAGACAAAATTCTAAAACTTGACGAAAGCCTTAGTCCAGGCCCTGACGGACTACCTTCATTTATGTTAAAAAAGTGTGCTAAATACCTTTCATACCCATTGTGTGTTCTGTTTAACCAGTCATTTAATTTATCCCATTTTCCACTCATATGGAAATATGCTTTTCTCAAACCAACGCATAAAAAAGGTCCTAAGCATCTTATATGCAACTATCGTCCTATTGCCAAGCTGTCTGTTATACCAAAATTGTTTGAATCCATTGTTTGTGATGTTCTTTCCTTTAACTGTTCTTCTGTTTTCTGTGACAATCAACATGGTTTTGTGAAGAAAAAATCAATCGCTACAAATCTACTCGAATTTACAACATATTTTATTGATACTTTCGAAAATAAACAACAAGTTGACTGTGTATTTACGGACTTTAGCAAAGCATTTGACAAACTAAGCCATAAAGTACTTTTAGAGAAATTAGAAAAAATTGGACTAAATGATAAATTAATAACATGGATATCTTCTTACCTTACAAACAGATATTATTGTGTTGCGTTCAAAAATGACTATTCCAATCCGTTTATTGTCAATTCTGGTGTACCTCAGGGTAGCCATCTTGGTCCATTGTTATTTGTTCTGTTTATAAATGATCTCCCATCTGTCTTAAGAAATTCTATGACTTTAATATACGCCGATGACGTGAAAATTTTTCGAAAAATTAATTCCTTAACGGACTGCGAATTGTTACAAGATGACTTACTTCGTCTATGGGAATGGTGCAATACTAATCGTTTATTGTTAAACATTGACAAGTGTAAAACTATGAGTTTTACACGAAAACACATTATTCTTGACTATAACTACACGTTAAACTCTTCAAACTTGGAAAAATTGACTCACTTCTCAGACTAAGGTATCATTTTGGACTCAAAACTGTCTTTAACTGACCATTTTAACCACATTGTGAAAAAAGCTAATAAGACGCAAGGCTTTATAAAAAGATTTGGCAGGGAATTTCGAGATCCTTATGTCCTTAAAACTCTGTATGTATCGTTTGTCAGATCAGTCCTTGAATATGGTTGTGTAGTTTGGGCCCCTTACTACTCGAATCATATCCATAGACTTGAAGGTGTCCAAAGAAGATTCCTTAGATTTATTCTACGTTTTTTCCCATGGTCTCATGATTCAGCTTTGTCTTCCTATTCCCTTAGGCAACAACTTATAGGTCTTCCGTCACTAACTAGTCACCGTAAGTATTTGCAACTCTGCTTCATTGTTGCAATTTTGAATGGATCAATTTCGTCCCCATCAGTATTGTGTCGTTTTTACTTTAACATAAGCCGAAATCACTTAAGAAATCGAGTGCCAATTAGAGCAAATCTTAGCCGATCAAACTATGGTTCCAACAGTCCAATTAACCAATTAATAAAAATATATAATGATAATAACTTTCTTTTAAATTCTGTTAATCAAAATATAAAATCTGACAACTTCAAAATACATTTTTACGTTCATTATTTAAATTATTAACTTTATATGTGATGTTATTACTAGTAATGATTAATATATTTATGACTATTTAATTATATTACTTTGTATTATAATACATATTTTTTTATTTATTTTTTTTTTTTTTAGATAGAAGATTTTCTTAGATATAAGTTTTTTGTTAACCTAGCGTTAGTATTTAACGTAATGAAATAAATAAAAAAAAAAAAAACTTCTGAGATCTGCGATGCATTTGCCAATAATTTCAGTCAATCTTTCATAGATACTCTGCTATTAGATACCCACTTCCCGGATAGCTCCATTTCCGTTAATACAACAAACCATACTGGTGTGGGTATTAACTTAACTTTTCCTCAAGGGGTTGTTACAATGGAAAAATTGACATGGGCTCAGTTTCAAACCCTACAAATCTCCAGGTCCAAATCAAATCATACCAGCTGAGCTACAATATACCATCGATATAACTTTGCCCATCATTGAGATGATTTTCAAAAGTTGTCTAGATCTGGTCTATATGCCTCAGCAATGGAGAGAAGTAAAGGTAGTATTCATTCCCAAGGCGGGCAAAGGCTCGCATGTCAATCCTTAAGATCTAAGACCTATTAGTCTATCATCATTCATTCTCAAAACGCTGGAACGATTGACTGATATCCATATACGTAATAGCATTGATAAGAGGCTATCGATGTCTCAGCAGGCTTACTGCAAAGGGAAATCGGTAGAAACAGCCTTGCATACTCTGGTAAGGACTATCGAATTCTCCCTAGAGCAAAAGCAATATGGCTGCCTTCCTGGATATTGAAGGAGCTTTCAACAACGTTGACACATCTGCTATCACTTCTGCTATGACGACCCCAAACGTTGAATTCTCGCTCTGTGAGTTGATTAATCTAATGCTAAAAAGCAGGATCATCAACTCTAAGATGGGGGATTTTTGTACGAAAAGGTCTGTCAGTAGAGGCACTCCGCAAGGTGGTGTAATCGTAATCTAATTAGTTGAGTGTCTCGCTCTTAAGTTGCAAACCCCAGCAGTATCGTCTTCACTATCGTCTACACAGTTGCAACAACTTTCGAGGAAGTTATAGGTCCTTCCGTCGGTATAACGAAAACGAGATCCCTCTTAAGCTATCAGGAATGGTCTCATACGTTCCGACAAAGATGGCTAAAGGGAAACGTCATTCGGACGACTCTGTAGCTATCGGAGAATAGTTACGATAATGCATATACCTATAGTCAGTTAGCAAGGTCGCAAAACTCT
>CAKKXW010000504.1:0-23336 GCA_920937365.1 Sphaerophoria rueppellii | reverse complement strand
GTGTCAGTTTCTGTTGCGATTTAAGATTCAGTTACGAAGAGTGCTTATCTCCGTAATCTATCCCTATCCTGAAGAGTCAAAAACATGCAATTTTAGCTAATTTAAGGACACACAAATCATTGCCCGGGAGCAACCACGATTAGGTAAAGCAAGCGCTTCGACAGTGCAATTATTATTATTCCAAGCTTCATTCACTCATTGATACTTTAAATTACCATTACTTTATAATAACGTTCGTTGGAACACATTTAATTACATTTAAGCAAGTATGTGTAGTAATAATTAATTAAATTACCAGGAAAATAATTAATTCGATTAATATCTATTTGAAACTAATTTAAATATACATTTAAGGTACATTTTTAAGTTATCTAAACATAAGCCTCCCTCAGGCTTCTCCATTTTCTTCTATCTACTGGTTCTCGCCAATAAAGTGGGAATTTTTTCGGATGTCACATTTTCGAGCGTTTATGTTGTTCACCAACGCTTCTTATGCTTTCTAACTTTGTCCATCGATTATCATTTGTAGGTACATACTACATGTCCCTACCATTCCCATTGAGTTTTTTTTAAGTCTGTGTCTAATGTCTTCAAAATTAGTTTGACTTTTTACATGTTGATGGTTATAATTTGCTGTGTAATATAATAGTTCAAAATAGCTCTCTCCATTGCTCTCTGACATGATTGGTGTTTCATTTCAGTGTTTCACGTAATTTGCCAAGTTTGACAAAAATAAGTAAGAACTGGCAAAATTGTTTAGTCGGACACATATTTTCTTGTTTTATTCGAAATATTGAAAGTAGGAAGATTTTTAACATTCCAAAACTGCCTCCAAGTGTTTGTCATTCGCTGTTCTTTTGTTATAAGCACTTACTGCAACATTATTAAAATTACATTCATTTGTCATAATTTAAGTTTTCTGTTGATTTGTTGATTACCCAATAGTTTTGCATTCAAGTATAATGTCATCGGCAAATCGGAGGTTTGAGAGATACTTGCCATTAATCTTAATAATCCTATGTCCTCCCAGTCAAGCTTTCGAAAAACTACTTATAGAGCTGCGGAAAAAAGTGCTGGTGAAATTGGATCTCCTTGCCTAACACATCGCAATATTTTAAAATCTGGTCCGATGCATTCCGTTTTTATGTATGATGTACTATTATTTCGTCTACACCCTGATTGTAGTGCAAGAAAGATGCATTGCTAACCTAAACCAAGTTTAAGGCAATCACCAACTACCGGATCAGCCATGCCGTAGGCCCCTCTGATGGTCATTATATTTCTTAAAATAAATTTATCATGCAGGCTAGAACATATCATAGAACTTATGTCCTTCAACTTGAGTTAGGCGATGTATCTCGGAGGTTAAATAGAACCCAAAATAAAACGAAAAAATCAGTTATCAACCTGTTACGAAATAATAAGCAAAAAAAAAATGTATTCAAATTCAACTAAATATTTTATTAATATAAAAATAAATACATAGAGTGGCGCGACAGCTCTTGAAGAGCCAAGCCTAAGTGGCTTACTCTCATCAACAATTCTCTAAGTGCGGATGAAGAATTGAGGGGACCTACAATTTAACGCCGATTCCTAACGGCAAAGCTGAGAAACACTATTTCATGACAGATGATACTCTAGGAAGTTTAAGACATGCTGTTTATTTTTTCTACACCGAATAACAACGGTGAAACAATGTGGAAATTGAATTTAAAAATTAATTCTGTTCACGAAATTCGCAAGACTTAGCGGAGCTGGATTAATACATATGGGGCAATGTGCCGTTAAGGTATTTGGGAACTATAGAATATCCGTCGGATAGGGTCGTGGAATGGCCCAGGCTAGCTATGTCAGGGTCAGGGTTTTGTCCCTCCGCCGAACATCATCTCGTCACAAAAACATACCACTACTACAATTACTGGGTGAACCCATTACCGACAGAGTCCATCCTTGGTTCTGAGGGTATAGTTACAGATCCGGGCACCCACACTGTGCCGCCAGGACACCAGCAAATTATCATTAACTCCGGATTTACTAGTCCCTTTATGAACAAAAAAAAAACAAAAAATAACCCACTTCTAAACTTGTTGCGAAAGAGTTGGTAGTTGTAAACAACAACACTTTAAATTATTTTCTATTGCTTTATTTGTACGTCCGAAGTGGATTAAGGTTTTTAAGCTAATGAAATTTTATGATATTGTCTATGGATCGACAACTCAAAATCGCATTCAAGGCCATAGAGAATATATAATAAATCTTACAAAAAAAAGTCGTGCGTTTAGTCTCGTATTTGCTGTGGTGGAAGTCTGTCACCTTGGGTTGGTGCATCAGGAAAAAAATTTTGTCACGGCTGAGTGCTCAGGTGCTCACTCTTTTGTCACCTCTTACACAGGTTCACGGACACGAAAAAAAAGAGGATTGTGAGAGTTCACCTCTTACACAGATTCACGGACACGAAAAAAAGAGAGGATTGTGAGAGTTTACCTCAGAAAAATTTTGAGGGTGTTTTCGGCAAGGGAGGAAAAGGTCGCGACTCTAGGTATTATATATTCTCTATGTTCAAGGCCATGATCTGCTCGGTTGTTGCACCTTGCTGATTTCAAGTTCAAGGTAAGCTATGTAATCCAATCGGCAATCATGTACGCACAATGCACAAACAACTTATTTGTTGTTATGTTGTGCACATAAATCGCATGCGAGTAAATGCGTGCAATTTAATGAGTCGATGGACCAGAGTAACTTTGGTTTCTATGATGTTGTTGTGTCTCTGATTGCATTGACGATACATAATGAATTCAAGAAACATGTTGCTCTGCAACACACACCACTTCGAAGGATCCTTAAGTGCACTCCTCCATACCGCCTAAAAGAGTCATCTTTAACCCAATATCTTGATTGTTAACAACAGAACAAGCCTCGACATTTTTCAAAGCATTCATTCTACAATTAATTTGGCTTCCACTAGACCTACCTACGCTTAACGCAATAACAATGAAAGTTATACAAAAAACTGTAATAAAATGCTTCAATATCTTACTAGACCCAAATTTTTAATTCGTTTTCTACCTCGGATCTTCAAACGCTTCTATATTAATAAGTAATAAATATAACAGAAAATAAGTAATGAAAAATACAAGATATTCAACCAAAAATATAAAACAAAAAGCTGATCCTGCGAACCTCGTCTCACGATCCTTCAGAGCAGCTCCAGAATGATAATAATTAACACAGATATTGTTAAAATGAAATAGAATTTGCTTGAATTCAATTGAAATAGAGGACTACATAACTGAATTTCTCCAAGCTTTACAAAAAACTTTCTACTTTCATTAAAGCATGCAGTAGAATACAAAGTTAGTTGGAAAATTTAACAAATTCACGTTCTTTCGGTATGTTTTGACTATTTCGCATATAGCTATACAGCTTACAATTATTGTCTCCTTATAATGCTGACTTTCCCATATAAGATTGTGCCTAAAATTTGTTTTTCCTTACCATATATCTAGAAAATTCATTAAAAATGCACTGAAGATTGAGCAGATTATGCGTCCAAACTGGATATACAAACAAACCAATGCATTTAAAATTTCATGCAAAAACTTGATTTTAGGTCTTGAAGTTCTTGGTGTTCTTGCAGAGTTATTTCCCATTTGGAAATCAGTCGGTCAAAACCAATTTGTTTTCCGAGTTTTTTCTTCAGGAACTTTCATTTTCCCATTCAAAACCCCATTTTGAATTTTTCCAGTTTTATATTTGAAAACCAATGCACCCATAATAACATCTAACTTTCCCTTTGTAAGCCATTCAATTTTCCGAGTTTTTCATCAAGAACTTTCTATTTTCCAATCGAAAACCCATTTTTAAATAAAAAATTCCAAGCAAAAAAAATCAAATTCCCGACCTTTGTTTGGTTTTTCCTGTTTTCCCACTCTTCCATGAGGTTTTTCCAATTTCTTGTTTACAGAAATCATCACTGAATGCAACATTTTTAAACATGAAAATTTCACAAATATCTGTCGGACCATTTCGGAGTCCATAAGAGACATACAAACAAACCAACACACATCAATTCTTATACATATAGAGATACAATATGGCTTAAAAATTATGAAAATAATAATCATTAGTAAATTGAAATTTGAATCATGCAGAAATGTAAGTACCTACTCAAATTCAAATTCGATGGCCGTTGAATTACCTAAGTTTTTTTTTCGGGTTGAGCTCCCCGCTATAATGGCGCTTGTGCATCAACCGTTGAATTTCCAGACTAGTGCTTAATCGGTTGTGGGCTGCGATTGTGTTTTCATTAGGGTTCTTGTACATGATTTTAAAATTTAAATGGTTCTATTTCGAAAGGAAAAAAACTGCTTATGATGTATGTACTGGAGGGGGGTCAGTATACTGTAATGAAATCACCACAAAAGGCTAGATAGTTAGTTGGTTTTAATAGCTATCAAATTTACTTTTTTTGTTTTCTTCATATTGATAATTTATGTATGTATTCAATCCAATAACCTTCAAAAATCTTATTCCATTTTAACACAGTTAAACTTGAACCAATAAAAATAAACTAAGAGCATATTTATTTAGTATTTTTATGTATCTCAAAAATAAGTTACATTTTTTGAATTCTTACAAACGTATGATTATAAATTAACTAACCGACCCTGCGACCCTTGTCTCGCACCTTTCAGAGCAACCTTAGAATTATTACTATTTTCTTCGTGCTCTCGCCGAATTTTGCGAATTCGCAATACAAAATTAATAATTTTTTCTATGAAAACCAATGAGGTTTCCGAGACTTTCATCAAGAACTTTCTATTTTCTATTCTAAAACCCATTTTGAAAGTTTCCAGTTGCACCTGCAATTACATGCAATTTTCCCTTTAAAAACCAATGAGGATTCCGAGTTTTTCATCAAGAACTTTCTATTTTCCATTCGAAAACCCATTCTGAAATTTTCCAGTTTTCCATTTGAAAACCAGTGAACCTACAATTACATGCAATTTTCCCTTTGAAAACCGATGAGTTTTCCGATTTTTTCATCAAGAACTTTCTATTTTCCATACGAAAACCCATTTTGAAATTTTCCAGTTGATCGTGAACAGTCCTTAACTCTACTTTTGGTTTTGGCCGAGAAATGTACATGCACAGAGATTAGACACTAATCTCGATGTTAAAGTTTTCTTTTGTACAGAAAATCTTACCCAAGAATTCGCGTGTAAACATTGTCTTGGTGTAAAAGCTTAAGGGGCCAGTTATAGCTATCAGAAAAACCGATCAGAAAAAAAATTCTTTTCCATATTTGACTACTCTAGAACTTCATTTGAGCAAAAATATTGATGCAATTCGACGAACGTTTGTTTGAAATATTTTTTTCAAAAAGAATTAAAACATTTATGACCGAATTTAATTAGAATTTAATTTTTTTTCTGATGAGATTTCATTTTTCTGAACAGCTGATTGTAAAAACTTCAAAAATATTCCATTTTGTTTTTCTCATGTGTTTCGATTTTTACTTGCGACATATAGAATATATGGCAAGTATTGAATTCGTACAAAAAAAAAAAATTGAGATGAGGATGAGATATGACATTACGATGATAGAGAAGTCGAAAAAAGTGGGTCCGGCGATTCCGTCTGTCTGTCTGTCGGAAAGTTTACAGGCATCTACAGCCTTAACTACTGGTCCGATTGACTTCAAATTTGAAAATTAGAGGTTTGAGCAAAAAGTCATATCCCAATTTTTTTATTTTTGTTTTAAGATCAAAATTTAGGGTAGCCACCATACGATTTTTTTGGCCAAAAACCAAAACATTTTTTTTTCTCCAAAACGGCCCGATAGATTTTTTTTAAACTTTCTTGAGTTTAATTTTTTTAAACATTCATGTATTTTATGTAAAAAAAAATTTTTTGTATTGCTCCAAAACGGTACCTCCCATAGAACCGTTTTTTTGTTATTAGATTTTCTCGAAAACTGAAAGTCCGATCAGCGTAAGTTTTTTTTTGAAAGTACGTTTATATTCTTCAAATAATATTGTGTTTTCAAAAAAATTAAATTTTTTTTTTGGATTTTTAAAAAATATTTTAAACTTTTTTTTTCAAAATTCTGTATCTCAAAAACGGATCAATTTTAAGAATCCAAGTTGGAGTATAGTATGTATATTTACATGATCTTAAAAACTGCATACCCAAATTAATTTTAAAACATTTTTGAAAAATTTTATATATAAAAAATTAATTTAAAAAAAAACGGCTCCGACGATTTTCAAAAAAAAAATTCAATAAATCAAGAATGAGGTTTGAATTTGTTTGGAATTTAAATTTTTGGAATGAAATGTTTTTACGAGGTTCATTTTCATATATTCTATTCTATTCATATATTCTATATGTCGCAAGTAAAAATGGATTAAAAATACTTAAGTCTTACCTCCAGCTGTTTTCGCCTTCAAATCTTTTTACTAACTAACTTAACTAGACTAGCTTCAATCTTACGAAGCTTACGCAGTTACATTTTTTTTGCAAAGAAAAGAGTGAACATAATACGCGATTATGCGAACATAACGATAATATATGTTTAAAAGCTCCTGAAGACTTAAAATTATGCAACATTCTTAATACTATATTTCAAAAATTTTCGTTATTTATTTGAAACAGTAATCGGACACTCGATTTGTGCACCTATTTCGGTTGGATAAATCGAGTGCAACGATTTTGATCGAAAAGTTGCAACAATACACCCAG
This sequence comes from Sphaerophoria rueppellii, assembly GCA_920937365.1. Taxonomy (NCBI): domain Eukaryota; kingdom Metazoa; phylum Arthropoda; class Insecta; order Diptera; family Syrphidae; genus Sphaerophoria; species Sphaerophoria rueppellii. Next base: position 16,592 of record CAKKXW010000504.1, on the reverse strand, counting down.
GCAACAACTTCAACAATTCCGTTTGAAATACAGGTAAAATAATTATAGTAAAATAACATAGTGCTTAACTAAATTTATATTTATCTACATATTTATAGTTTCTTTCAACTCTAAATTTTTATGGGTATTGTTCGTACCAATCTTCGATCGGGTGTAGCCACATCTTTGGACTGTGTCAGCCCAGTACATCACGAGCGATTCATGTGGTTACAGAGCTTATAAACGCCCACCTACTGGACGATTCAATCAAATTTCCCAGTTCTGCATTGGAGGCGGCAGAAATTAAGAGACAGTAAGATTATTATTACTTCTTCTCGGGCGCCGAACTTGTCGAGTTGAAGAAGCTGAGTAAGGTCAAAGATTCTCGAGAATTTTCTCCAGATGAGTCCTGAAACTAAAGGGCGACCCATATCCCTCTACCCATCCCCAATCCTTTCCACTCCAACAAAGGTATGGCGAAAAAGCTAGCCTATGTCACCAATCCGCTCCCACCTTCCACGTTGGTACGGCGAAAAAGCTGTTCGACGCTCCTTATCCATACACTTCAGCACGATCTCAAGATTGTCTGTCGTCTCCTTCCACCTCCATGTAGCACGGCTAACGCTGTCTACGGTTCCTAATCCTACTCCTTCCTGTCAGACTGATGTATAACATTGTCTGACTCCTTACCCCCACCTATTCCTTCCCAAATCACAACTTCCCAAATTGGGCTGGATCTAAGGTGTTACACGACCCGTGCCGATGATCAGCCTGGCTGAGGGCCCAATTCAAAAATAGCTCAGTCTCTAACGGAGTATCCGGATACCTGGCGACCTCCGGATTAACCAGCCTTATCTGTACATGCGAATCTCTGTGCAGACGGACCTCCCTTTCTTCGCAACTCGTGGGATTTTTAAATGAAGAACAAAAAACAAAACAAACAAAACAAAAATGAGACCGGTACTCTTTCAAAACCGGGCGGCAGCACGGCTTCAAAGCTGTCTGCCGTTCCTCCTGCGGCAGGCACAAAAGAGGTGGTTCTGGTTACTCATGATCCCTCTTCTGTTGCAAGTTGCAGCGAGAGTAGGCAGGTAGTAATACCTAATTCGAGCAGTGGCGAGGTTGTGAATAACGACCCCAGTGCTTCAGGGAGTAAACCTCCCGCTACGCGAGTAGACAAAAAAGTGAGACCGTCTAAGGCCATCTACAACAAAAGGCGTCAGGCTGCGAGAATCCTGAAAACATCTGGTGCATCATTGGATGCTGGAGGGACCTCGAAGCTTGAAGCCCGACTTAGATGGGCCCAAAACGTCCTGTCTACACCTACACCCAGAGAAAAAAACTGTGTAAAATTGCCTTATTTGCCTAAGGTGAATTTTTTTTGTATGGAAGTTATTTTCTAACATAATTTCACCTTAGTTCTAAGGCAATTTATGCTCGAAAATCCTAAGCTAAATTTACCTAGAATAGGCTACCGTGCCTTAGATGGATAAGGTAAATTTTTTTGTATGGAAAATATTTGCTAACATAAATTTACCTTAGGACTAAGGCAATTAATTGTAAAATTTTAGCCTAGAAGTAAGGTAATTTCACCTAAGCCTAGGCTGATTTTACCTAGGAATTTTTTTTACTTAGAATGTTATTTTCCTAACATAATTTTGCCTAGAACTAAGGCAATTTATTGCTTCTTTGTAAGCGGGCTATTTTAGTCAGTTGATTTGGGATGCAAATAAAACTACTTCTATTTCATCTTTCCCGACGTTTCGTCGATATTCCACGACTTCTTCAGGGGTGTCTTTAATTATATTTTAATAAATATATATATAAATATTTACATATATAAAAAATAAATAAAACAATTTTTAAACTCACATTTTGAAATATTGAAAATAGATTAATTTGTTGCGTTACATATGTTAACATCGAAAACTACACAAAAATAAATAAATAAATAAATAAATTACAAATTCAATAAATTAACAACAAATAAACAAACTTTTAATGAAACAGAAATTTTTGGCAGTGTAGACAACACAGCTGATTTGCTTATCAGTTTATCACAGACTAGATTATTTTTGTAAAGCAAGAGCATAGCTTACTATTGTATTGTCCCTATCTTCTTTTGTATTCATCGTTCTCGTCAAGTTTTGTTGTATGCGTAAGCTCTCTAATGTGAATCTTGTGTTTATTTTTCTTTCTTTGTCAAGTATGGTAGTGTTGTCAAAGTTTGGTATGTGTCCACTTTCGATCATATGTTGTGATAGTCCCGTCGTCCCCTTTCTCTTCTTTACGTCTGCTTTGTGTTCTGCTATTCTCTTCTCCAGTTGTCTCTTCGTTGTGCCGATGTATATGAGATTGCAATTTTCCCCTTCTTTTCCGTTGCATTCAATTTGATAAATAACGTTGTGTTGTTGTTCTTTTTCGATCGGTGTTTTTTTGTTAGTAAAAAGTTTTGTCAAAGTTTGGTTTGGCTTGTGCGCGTATGACGCATTGTTGTTTTTTATGGCTCTATGTATGGTTTTGTTGTCTGTTAGGTTCGGAATATATGGCAAGCTGTAGTATCTAGTGTTGCCATCCTTTTGTTTTTGATGTGGTTCTGTTGATTGTTTATGTTCAGTTTCTTTTTTCTTTATCAAACTATTAATGATGTATACCGGATAATTGTTCATTGTGAGAATATTTTTTATGGTTTTGATGTTGTCTTCTTGGAAGCTTTTGTCACTTATTTTCCAAACTTTGTTTATAAAACTTTTTGCTGTATTTATTTTTTGTGTTGTCGGTTGTGTTGATAAGTAATTCATCATTCTTCCAGATGCAGTTGGTTTTGAATACCAATTGAAAATTAATTTATTGTCGTTTTTATGAATGCGAACATCGAGGTAGGGTAGACTATTGTTTTGTTCTGTTTCAACTGTGAATTGTATTTTTGTGTGATAATTGTTGAGTGTTTCTAATATTTTAGTTATGTCTTGGTTTTTCACAATTGCGAAAATATCGTCCACATATTTTGAAAGACATTTTATTTTGATGTTGTTGTAAAATGTCTTTCAAAATATGTGGACGATTTGGAAAATAAGTGACAAAAGCTTCCAAGAAGACAACATCAAAACCATAAAAAATATTCTCACAATGAACAATTATCCGGTATACATCATTAATAGTTTGATAAAGAAAAAAGAAACTGAACATAAACAATCAACAGAACCACATCAAAAACAAAAGGATGGCAACACTAGATACTACAGCTTGCCATATATTCCGAACCTAACAGACAACAAAACCATACATAGAGCCATAAAAAACAACAATGCGTCATACGCGCACAAGCCAAACCAAACTTCGACAAAACTTTTTACTAACAAAAAAACACCGATCGAAAAAGAACAACAACACAACGTTATTTATCAAATTGAATGCAACGGAAAAGAAGGGGAAAATTGCAATCTCATATACATCGGCACAACGAAGAGACAACTGGAGAAGAGAATAGCAGAACACAAAGCAGACGTAAAGAAGAGAAAGGGGACGACGGGACTATCACAACATATGATCGAAAGTGGACACATACCAAACTTTGACAACACTACCATACTTGACAAAGAAAGAAAAATAAACACAAGATTCACATTAGAGAGCTTACGCATACAACAAAACTTGACGAGAACGATGAATACAAAAGAAGATAGGGACAATACAATAGTAAGCTATGCTCTTGCTTTACAAAAATAATCTAGTCTGTGATAAACTGATAAGCAAATCAGCTGTGTTGTCTACACTGCCAAAAATTTCTGTTTCATAAAAAGTTTGTTTATTTGTTGTTAATTTATTGAATTTGTAATTTATTTATTTATTTATTTATTTTTGTGTAGTTTTCGATGTTAACATATGTAACGCAACAAATTAATCTATTTTCAATATTTCAAAATGTGAGTTTAAAAATTGTTTTATTTATTTTTTATATATGTAAATATTTATATATATATTTATTAAAATATAATTAAAGACACCCCTGAAGAAGTCGTGGAATATCGACGAAACGTCGGGAAAGATGAAATAGAAGTAGTTTTATTTGCATCCCAAATCAACTGACTAAAATAGCCCGCTTACAAAGAAGCAAAAAATAATCAATACCAAAAAATTAGTCACGCAAAAAAATACAGAGTAAGGCAATTTATGTTAGACTCTTACCTATGACTAAGGTAATTTTACCTTAGCCCTTGGTTAATGTTACCTAGGATTTTTTTTTGCTAGAATATTTTTTTTTTCTAAAATAATTTTGCCTAGATCTAAGGCAATTTTACCTATGACCTAAGCTAATTTTATCCTGGGGAATTTTTTCGGTGAAATGTAATTTTGCTAACATAACTTTGCCTAGAACTAAGGCAACTTTATGTACGTTAATTTTACGATATTTTTTTATTTGTTCGGCAAAAAGTTTTGAATTCTTCCTAAAAAGAGGAAATTTGCTTCAATAGCTTAGCGATTCAAATGTCATTATAAAGGAAAAAAAAATATTTATTATAGTCTTAAAAAATATACAAATGTTTTTTTTTCCTTTTACGAAATTTTGTATTGTTGTTGTTTTTTTACACAGGTTTATTTCAGCAAAGAAAAAAAAATGATAAATAAACTTTACCTAGGGCCTAAGGTAATTTTACCTAGGGCCTAAGGTGATTTTCCCACCAAAAGCGCAAAAAGCAATGATTTGAGTTTTGGAGGGAAAATCACCTTATGCCCTAGGTAAAATCACCTTAGTCCCTAGGTAAAATTTATTTTAGCAAAAAAAAATAATAAATTAATTTTACCTATTTTATTATATTTATTTTATTTAATTATGAGATATACAGTTGTATAAATGCAACTGTATGAATAATTTGTTCGATAGAATGTGTCCATAAGCCTTGAGATTTCCGAATAATATTTAAAAAAAAGAAAACAATAAAAATTATATATTTTCACAATCTCTTTTTCTTTGTTATTATATTTATTTATCTATACAAGAACATGAAAAATGTGTTTGAAAACCGAATAAATCAATCGATTTAGATGGGGGTTATATTATACCTTATATTCCAGCCTGGTCTGGATGATGCGGGACCCATTTAACTGATGTTTAAAGAACTCAAGAATTTATCCATATCATCATATAGATAAATACAATAAATGTCTAAAAGATGTTAGGCGCAAATTATAGCCATCATTGAAAAAGCATAATTGGAATGTTTAAATGGATTTCTTAGTATGTTATCTTTTACAAAGAAATGCGAATTTTGTACCAATCGATCGGAAATCAACGAAATAATTGCTTGCCATTAATATAAGATTCTATTACATAAAATAAATCAACCCTGTGTTATAAATTTAGACTAAATTTAGAGATAATGATGTGAAAAATGTAATAAGAATTAAGAACGTTAAATCATTAAAATGAATTAATTTAACTTCAATTTTCCTTTCAAATGCCCCTTTAAGGATACGCTCATGTTTGATCTTGCATCACCCACATTATTTCATTGTAACTTTAACCAAATAAAATTTGACCATGGCCTTAACTAATTTTACCTACGCTATATCTAATTTTACCAAGATCTAATAAAAATGTTATCAAAAGGAATCCTCATTTTTGGATGATTATTTGACGCTGTTTTCTTACTTTTCCAATAGAAAACGAACAAAATACCCCTAAGGGATACGCTCATTTATGTTGTTTTCCCTCCAAAATTATTCAATTTTACCTTAGGACTAAGGCAATTTTAAAGAACTTACATAAAGTCACCTTAGGAATAAGGCTATTTTATGGCGTCACCTAGAAATTAGCTTAGGCCTAAGGCAAATTTATGTTAACTCCTAAGGTAAAATCACCTTAGGCCTAAGCTAATTTCTAGGTGACGCCATAAAATCCCCTTATTCCTAAGGTGATTTTATGTTAGTTCTTTAAGATTGCCTTAGTCCTAAGGTTATGATTTTAGGAGGCAATAGGCCAGTTCCAACTAACAACATCTCACTGAGATCTCAATGTCACTTTGACTGAGGCAAAATCATTTGGTGGAACATAATTCTCAGTTCTCATTGAGATAAAATGGTTACCTTACAAATTGTTGCTGTACATGTCAGTCACGTCAAAATAGCTAAGTGAGGAATCGAATCCAAAATTATTTCATCTCAGAGATCTCAGAAAAAAATCTCAGTTCTCAGCTGAGATTTTTTGTTCCACCTAAAAAATATCGGAGATCTCTGAGATCTCAGTGAGATGTTGTTAGGTGGAACAGGCCTAATGAGTTCATATGGTCAATTGCTCGTTGGTTTGTCTGTAACTCGTTACTTCAATGCAGACTAAGGCACTGTTCACATAAACGAAAAAATACATAAGAAGTTCTGATAATTTAAAATAGCTAAATGAAATTTAAAATTTCATAAGTAAAAATAAAAATTCGTAATAATCCCTAAAAAAGAGTTCTGATGAGAATTCTGAAAAGAAGCACATATACGTTCTAAACAATATATAAAAAGCTATCAATAAAATTTTGTTTATATCTTTTTAAATATAGTTAAGCGTGCATAACATGATATGGATTTTCCATATGGACTGTCACCATTTCCATATGGAATATTATACAAATCGTGTAAACGTATTAAAAATCCATATGGAAATTACAGATGGAAATTCCATATGGAATTTTTTCATTTAGAACTGTTTATAAATTTCATCTGTTTACAAACGAAATCGAATTTCTTAAACGACAAACAAAGTTTATGTTAAAACATGGGAGCGCGAAAAAGAAGAGATTTAATGTTTTTTTCATAAGAAAAAAAAAAGAAATGTGTTATATTTAGGTGATTTGAACGAATTTTTTTTTTTTTAAACTACAAACGAAAAATCCAAATCGTCTAAATGCTTATCTGATTTTACAAACAAAATTCAATTTGACAACATATGAAAATAAATTTGGAAATAAGAAGTGACAGTCCATATGGAAAATCCATATCGTGTAAAGCAGGCTTTAACAAATTGTTTAGAACTTATGTGCTTCTATACAGAATTCCCATCAGAACTCTTTTAAAGGGATTTTTACGAATTTTTATTTTTACTTGTGAAATTTTAAATTTCATTTAGCTATTTCAAATTATCAAAACTTCTTATGTATTTTTTTCGTTTATGTGAACAGTGCCTTAGTCTGCATTGAAGTAACGAGTTACAGACAAACCAACGAGCAATTGACCATATGAACTCATTGCCTCCTAAAATCATAACCTTAGGACTAAGAAAATCTTAAAGAACTAACATAAAATCACCTTAGGAATAAGGGGATTTTATGGCGTCACCTAGAAATAAGCTTATGCCTAAGGCAAATTTATGTTAACTCCTAAGCTAATTTCTAGGTGACGCCATAAAATCACCTTATTCCTAAGGTGATTTTATGTTAGTTCTTTAAAATCGCCTTTGTCCTATGGTTATGATTTTAGGGGGAAACGAGTTCATATAGTCAATTGCTCGTTGGTTTGTCTGTAACTCGTTACTTCAATGCAGACTAAGGCACTGTTCACATAAACGAAAAAATACACAGGAAGTTCTGATAATTTGAAATAGCTAAATGAAATTTAAAATTTCACAAGTAAAAATAAAAATTCGTAATAATCCCTAAAAAAGAGTTCTGATGAGAATTCTGTATAGAAGTACATAAGTTCTAAACAATTGTTTAACTAAATATTTAAAAAGCTATAAACAAAATTTTATTGATAACTTTTTAAATATTTAGTTAACAAATTGTTTAGAACTTATGTGCTTCTATTCAGAATTCTCATCAGAACTCTTTTTTAGGGATTATTACGAATTTTTATTTTTACTTGTGAAATTTTAAATTTCATTTAGCTATTTCAAATTATCAGAACTTCCTGTGTATTTTTTCGTTTATGTGAACAGTGCCTTAGTCTGCATTGAAGTAACGAGTTACAGACAAACCAACGAGTAGCTGTATGAACTCATTTTTTAGGAACTGAACTTTTCATTTTGCTACAATTTACAGTTTTAAAATCCAAGCCAAATCGAAATTTTTACAGTTAGAAAAACTAAGCGTTGTCTGAATCGTAGATGAAAAAAGTAAAACGTGAGTGATTAGCTTAGAAAAGAAACTTGAATACGAAAAAGAAAAAAATTTACAAAAAACAAATAGCTACGTGGTGAACAAAAACGACTAACTTATACAAAGTTTTGAAAATAAGAATACGCTGGAAATTTTAAACAAGTCCACAAAAAAGGTATGCTTTTTACAATTTTATAAGGAACAAATAATAGCTTTTATTGAAAAATCATCGTTGAAAATATTTGAATGGATTTTTTATCATGCGTAATGTGTCGAAAAAGTGCAAATCTTGTACCAAATGATCGCGAATCACCTTAATTTTTTGCAGATGATAGCTACAATTTGTCCCTTATTGTTTTTTAAATGAAGCATTTGGATGAAGAAGTGATACGTGCGTTATGGCATTTTCCAAAGAACCATGTGCCCCATACACTATTCCTTCCAATACGTATCTTTTTCTCGTCTTAAAATGTAAATTTTATTCAAAATCAATCAAGCATGGCTGTATTACTTTTTACTGCTTGTATTCTTTGAAATCATTTAAAGTTCTTTTACATTCATTGCAGTCATTAAGTCTTTTGGTTGCATTCAATGTAATGCAGTCATTTGATTGTTTTTGCAGCCTTTTAACTGCTTGAAGTCTTTTAACTGCTTTGAAGTCTTTTGACTGCTTGAAGTCTTTTAACTGCTTTGAAGTCTTTTGACTGCTTGAAGTCTTTTAACTGCTTTGAAGTCTTTTGACTGCTTGAAGTCTATTAACTGCTTTGAAGTCTTTTAACTGCTTGAAGTCTTTTAACTGCTTGAAGTCTTTTGACTGCTCTAAATGATTTTTATACAAAAGACTTCAAAATTAACTGCGAATTTACCTTAAAAATTAAGTACTGACATGAAGTCAAAATACTCAAAAAATAAGTCTTTTTAACCTTTTTACTGCAGTACAAGAATGAACAGTAAAAAGTAATGCATTCTTTTGACTTCAAGTCTTTTAACTGCTCCAAATGATTTTTCAGGATGTTGATTGAAAAATTGGCCCTTTGTGAAACTTAATAAATTTAGTTCGGAAAAAAACAATTCTCATTTTAGTCAACAAGGTGAAATGCATTGCGTTATCTGTTCACAAGAATTTAATTGCTTGAAAACATTGTTCATGCATTTAAAAATTCTACATGGCTGCGATAAAAACAGCAAAATGAAATGCTGTGAAAAATCATGTCAGCAAATATTTAGTGGATTATCCTCATACAAAAGACATTTAGGTTCTCATTTAAAGAACTTAGATAACATAGAAGTTGAAACACAAAATATGAACCTTCCGCTAGATAATTTGAACACAAAAGCTGAAAATTCTACTAGTATTTTATTAAACGAGCTACAATATATTCCTGATTCATTCAAAAATGAACAAGAACAACCTGTATTTGATAAAGGTGAAGAAAAAATTCGAACGCCATTACAAAAAAACATTATTGAAAGTAGCATACTTCAATTCGTTCTAAGTCTATACAATAACAATAATTTTTCTAGAAAAGATGCATTTACTGTACAAAAAGCAGCCGAAACTTTAATTATATCACCATTACTAGATATAGTATTTGCCATTGAAATGTGCGATGAAGATAAAAAAAAGATTGAGCATGTTGTAAGAGAATATAAAAAAGTTTTTAATGAACTGAATACTGAGTACAAGCTTGAAAAATTCCTAGAAAACCGAGATTTACTTAAGAAACCGAAAGAATTTGACATCAACAGAGAAATTTCTTATGTGATGGTGAACGGGCAAAGCAATTTAGATGAAAAAGTAGATAAGGGTATTCTTATGGATTTAAAATTTGCATTCCGAAAAATTTTTGAAAAAGCAGAAAATCAAGAAGTACTAACAACATTTTTGGACGAACGTAGCAGGCCATCTAATATAAGGAATTTTTTAAACGGAGAATTATGGAAACAAAAAAAACTCAAGTACAAAAATAAGAACTTGGTACCGTATTTTCTGTTCGCAGACGATTTCGAAGTGAATAATCCACTAGGAGCTCATAGTGGTGTCCATAAATTAACAGGAATATATTTTTCCATTCCCATATTCGAACATTATTTTAAAGTCAGTGATATCTATCTAGCTGGCTTGATTAAGGCTAATGATATCAAAACATACGGAAATGGTTTGACAATGTATAAGCTTGTTCAAGATATTATTTCTCTAGAAGTTGAAGGAATTGAACTGACTCTTAATGGGCAAAAAACAACAGTTTGTTTAATATTGGGCATAATCCTAGGAGATAATTTGGGACTGAACCAGATTCTCGAATTTAGTAAATCTTTCTCTTCTAACTACTTTTGCAGATTCTGTACAGCACCAAATGCATTGACAAAAGTAATGTGCAGGGAAGATTCAGCATTGATTAGAACTGAAGAAAATTATAATGAGAATTTATGTTGCAATGAAGACTCTCTATCTGAAGGAGTTTACGAAAACTCAATTTTAAACAAAATTCCTTCTTTTCATGTTGTAACAAACTTTTCTGTTGATCTTATGCATGATATATTTGAGGGTGTTGCGCATTATAATCTTTCACATATAATACAACATTACATAAAAAGCAAAGTATTTACATTAGCTGAACTAAATCAATACAAATTAACATTTTCCTATGGAGATACTACGATACAAAATGAATTCAGAACAAAATCAAGAAAACTCAAAACGTGAAGACGTGAGTAACTTAGAACTCAAAGATATGATGGCTTTGCTTTATAAAAGTATAACTGACTCTAAAACATCACTTGAGTCAGATATAAGAAGCTTGTCCAAAACTCTAACAGGGGTGGAATCAAAAATAGACAAGATAAGTCCCAAAATTACTATTTTAGAATCGAAAGTTGAAAAACATGAAGGAAAAATAAATATTTTGGAATGCCAAATCAGAAGAAAAAATGTCATCATTTTCGGTATCGACGAAGACGAAAATAGTATCTCCGAACTTGAAACCACAATTATACGTCTTTTGAATACAATCTTTGATTTAGAAATTTCGATAAGAGACCTAGACTTTGTGTACAGGCTAGGAAGCAAAAATGAACAAAAAGTTCGACCTATAAAGATAGGATTCCTTGCCCAAAGAATAAAAAATCTTATCATGAGTAAGTTAAGCGCTCTTAAGCAATACAACAACAAAAACAAAACAAAATATTCTATATTTGAGGATCTACCCAAAGAGAATGTAGAGAAGAGAAAAATTTTAAAACAAAAGGCTGATGTCATTAAAAACCAGGAAAGGAATGCTAAGATTCAAATCAAACACAACACTCTATGGGTTAACGGCAAGCAACTTTCAGACCAAGAAATAGAGGAGACATCTGCTCCTTCACAATCAAATGAGACTGCTTCTTCACAATCAAATGAGAAACAAAACAAACGAAAGCTGTCCGATGAGGATCCACAACAACAAGACATCGAAAAAACAACGCATCCTCGAACGGGAACAATAAAAAAGAACAAAACAAATCCTAATCGAAAAACACAAACATTATCTTCAAATTCTCCACTAAGAAAATACGTTCTTCAAAAAACCGTATCTCAGGAGAATCTCAATACTTACAATAGCTCCATTCAAGATTTTTTATCCGAAGAAGAACTAACACAGAACTAGCAGAATCTAAGTTAAGAAACAATTTAAGAAGCCAACCTTTGCACGAAAATGAAACGAATAATAACACAAACGAATTGTATAATTTTCAAATTATGCCTCCAATCCGGTTGGCCACCGTGGAGGTACATGGCCAAAACCCCCCTTCTAATGAATACAAAAATCAACCACATTATATCAAAAATAATATAAACAATAATTTAAACTCAAACAGAATCAAGCAATTACATATTGCGACGCTAAACACTAGAACTTTACTATCCGAAGAAAAATTAATAGAACTCGAAAATGCCCTCTTAAAGATAAACTGGGATGTTATAGGTCTAGCTGAAGTAAGAAGACATGGAGAAAGCATTACAGAACTAGACAACGGCAACATTTTTGCATACTTCGGTACCAAAAAAGGATCCTTTGGCGTTGGAATCATGATAAACAAAAAACTAAAAACGAACATTCTAGAAATAAAAGGTTTTAGCGACAGAGTGATAGGTGTAAGATTCAAAATTGGCAAATGTAATATATCCATTATTCAAGTATATGCACCAACTAAGAAGGCAACAGAGGAAGAAATAGATACTTTTTATGATACACTTGAGAGAGCAACAATCCATTTCAAATCTGAAATTCTCTTAACAATTGGCGACTTTAATGCAAAAATTGGATTAAGGGAGAGTGGAGAAGAACAAATTATGGGTGAATTTGGATATGGAGAAAGAAACGCTAGAGGAAGCCGCCTCATCCAGCATATTTGGCAAAACAAGCTAGTGGTGGGCAACTCCTTATTTAAAAAGAAACCACAAAACCAGTGGACTTGGATATCGCCAGACAGGAACTACAAAAACCAATACGATTATATCCTATCAAATAAACGATCTGTTTTAGAAGATGTAAGCGTTTTGAATAATTTCGAGTTTGATTCGGATCACCGACTAGTACGAGCCAAACTGAGAATTAGTCACAACAACAGACAACTCCACAAAACAACAAAAAAGAATATATCAAAGATCCTCACCGATGAAGCCATCAGGAATTACAATATTGATCTACAACAAAGATACCAAATACTTGCATCTAGACATGAGCCATTTCAACACCAATATAACATCTTAGAAAGAACAATCAAACAATCTGCAGAAAGACACATTCTGACAGCATCAGCAATGAAACCGCAAAAGCTCTCAAACGAAACATTAAAGCTTATTGAAGAACGTGAGAGTCTACGCCTAAAGGTCAGTCTTAATCCATCCGAAAAACATAATCTTGCAAATCTTAGGAAAAAAATTAAGAAAAAATCACAAGAAGACATCCAAACTTTTAACGACAACTTTTTACAAAATATAATTGAAAAAACAAAATCAATTAAAAAAGCAAATGCTTCATTAAAAACTAATAAAGAATGGATCGTTGCCTTATCCAAAAATGCTAGCAAGACTCATAATAGAAAAGATATCAACAACATAGCAACAAACTTCTACAGCAATTTATACAAAACCCAACTAAACAGTTCTGACTCTCATTCACTTTTAAATGCTGACACAAGCACTGATTGGCAAGAAGAGCAACAGTTTCCAATTTTACTTAAAAGCGAAGTCGAGAATGCGATTCAAAGCTTAAAAAACGAGAAATGCAATGGAAGTGATGGAATTGCTGCAGAGTATTTAAAATACGCAAAATATTCATTGGCCAACTGGTTGAAAGATATTTTCAATCAGGTTTTGGTCACCGAGGAAATCCCAGAACAATGGAAGAAATCCGAAATAATCCTCATCCACAAAAAAGGCAAGGCGGACGACATAAACAACTATAGGCCCATTAGTATAATATCTGTCGTTTATAAAGTATTTGCGAAATGCCTTTTCAATAGAATGAAAACAAGCCTAGAATTCAATCAACCTTTTGAGCAAGCTGGGTTCAGATCTGGATTCTCAACAATGGACCATCTTCAAACAATGAGCCAAATCATAGAAAAGAGCAAGGAATATAATATAACGCTATATATTGCATTTATTGATTTCGCCAAAGCGTTCGATACAGTTGAGCAGGTATATATCTGGCAAGCGCTAATTAAACAAGGTGTGGAACCGAAAATTGTTCGTATTCTTCAAAACATGTATAAGGATAATGTTGCGCGCATTAAAACGGAAAGTACTGGACCAATATTTCAGACGACACGTGGAGTACGGCAAGGTGATCCACTTTCACCAGCACTTTTTTCCGCAACTTTGGAAGAGATTTTTCGTAACTTGGAATGGGAAAACAAGGGATTGAATATAAACGGTAGATTTCTTTCAAATCTTAGATTTGCAGATGATATTGTTTTAATCGCCACGTCAAAACATGAATTACAAACTATGCTAAACGAGCTTTGTATAGAATGCAAAAAAGTCGGTTTATCCACTAATCGACAAAAAACCAAAATAATGTCAAATGGCACCCATTCCATAATAAAAATTGATGATATCGCTTTAGACTACGTAGAAGACTACAATTATTTGGGTCAAACCATATCATTTATCGATAAAGACATTAAAAATGTAAACCATAGAATAGCAAGCGCTTGGAGACAATTTTGGAATGTAAAGAATCTGCTGGATCTTAATATCTCAACCCAAACAAGAAAATGTATTTTCGACTCGACGGTCCTTCCAGTCTTGACATATGGTTGCCAAACATGGCAATCCACGAGAGCCCTCGAAAATAAGCTCCAATCCTGCCAAAGAGCGATGGAAAGATCGATTCTAAAAGTGAGGTTATCCCAACGGATTAACCACGAAAACATAAGAAACCAAACGAAATTTGAAGATGTTCTTCAAAGAACAAGAAGACTTAAATGGGATTGGGCTGGACACATATTCCGAACCTCAGATGATCGATGGACCAAAATAACAACAGAGTGGACCCCGCGAGACAAGAAAAGAAATGTAGGAAGACAACTCAAAAGGTGGAGAGACGAAATACAACATTTTTGCCCAAACTATTGGAGAGAAGCTTTAGACCGACAATTGTGGAAGACGAAGGGGGAGGCTTATACTCATCAAACGTATTGAATAAAAATGTAAAAATGTAAAAAAAAAAAAAAAACAAAAAACAAAATTGTATACTTTTAAGAGTGAATAAAGCATGAATAATAATAATAATAATAATGGAGATACTGAGAAAGGAAATGTCTTTAAAGATATTACTGTTCAACATTTGAAAAGAAAAAGACTGAATGCTTCAGCAAGAGAAATGTGGACTTTTATTCACCATTTTCCTTTGATGATTGGTCACTTGATCCCAGTAAACGATAAAGTTTGGGAATTCGTTGTTGTTTTTATAAAACTTATTGATATATTGCTTTTACCACAGTGTACTGACTGTATATTACATGAACTTGAACAACTTATTGAAAAACACAATGAGTTATATCAAAATTTATTTGGCGATACTTTAAAACCTAAACATCACAATCTTATCCATTATCCACGAATTATACGGTTTTCAGGACTTCCAAGATTTTATTGGTCGTTTTTATTTGAATCAAAACATCAAGAACTGAAATCATACAGTAGAGTTACAACCAGCCGCAAAAATATTTCACTTTCAATTGCAACGAAATTCCAATTCAAGTTTGCTTACCAAATAATTAGTGCAAGGAATGATTTTCTTCAAGTCTCACAGCATGATGAAATGTCTTCTGATATTAAAAATATAAACCTCTTAAATTCCGACATATTAAATCTGAGTTCTAAACATTTCGAAAAAATTGAATATTTAGGAACACTCTATAAAAAGGGTTCTTACTTATCAATAACCAATGACATAAATGTGACGTTCTACGAATTAAATCGAATTATCATTGTAGATGAAAATAGAGAAATATATATGCTTTGTCAGGAAATATCAACAGTTTTTAACGATCATTATGTATCGTTTGAGATGATTCAAGCTAAACAAGACAAATTTATATTAAAGCTTATTACAACATTTGATGGACCACCTGTCCATTCCCACAAGTTTCTTTATGGTGGTGAATTCATTCGTAAAAAGCGCTATTTTTCGTAGATAACAATCAAAATGAATGCAGCATTTTCAAATGACTCAAGTGATGTGAATCTTCAAGATGAAGCGGATTCAATATATTTTATGAATGACAATGGTGAATTATCAATTCTCAATGATGAAAACCAAATAAAAAGTCTTATAGTTGAAAGTATAAGTCCAGAAGAAAACGATGATGACGTACAATTAGCCAATCTACTCATTTCATGGGAGCTTTATGAACAGCTTTATGAGTTTCTAAAAGGTAATATATCTCTATTTCATAAATTTACGAATATACATTTCATTTGCACAGAAAAAAAAATCAATGTTGATGGGTTAAAATGTATAAAAGAAAGGCATATCGACCAATTATTCTCCGAATTCCAAAACTTTAACACAAAAATAATCTTTGAGCATAAATTAGGAATCTGGCAAAACGAACTTGTAAGCAAAATTTACCTTTCCAAATATGCATTCAGTTCATTTCAGTTCATTTGTGTTTTCTAATTTTTTTTGATTGCATACAGGGAATATTCAATTTAAGTCCGAGGCCAGCGAATAAACTGACCAAGCAACTTTCAGTGGAATCGTGGGTTGACAACTTAAGTAGCTCATCGCCAACAAGCATTTCGTCGGATTCTGATGTAAGTGCTTATGTATTTAAACAACGATTATAAATAACTACATTCAATAACCTTTAGATTTAAGTTTAAATATTTAATAAATTGGCTATTCAAATTATGGTACTAAAATTTTTTCAAATCTTAAGTTTAAAAGAGCCGTTTGTTAACAAAAAATATATTTTTGGGGTTTGAAGGGATTTCATTAATAGACTGAGAGCTGACAGCAAATTTTTAGAGTGAAC
>CAKKXW010000502.1:10904-23401 GCA_920937365.1 Sphaerophoria rueppellii | reverse complement strand
GTTGATGGTGAGATTCGCCTGTCTGAGACAGGTAGCTACCTCCTCCAACAACCTAACATGACTATCAAAGTCCGGAGCTATTATTAATAGATCGTCCAGATAAACGAAGACGCGATCCCGTAATCGCGCAGGGATCACCTTGTCCATTAACCGACACAACCTTTGGGCCGCGTTACACAACCCAAAGGGCATGACGGTAAACTGGTACAAGGGTCGCCCTGGCACCGCAACGCCGTCTTCTCCCTACTGGTTTCCTCCAGCGGTATCTGCCAGAACGCTTCTTTAAGGTCTACACTGCTAATGAAATAGGTGTCTGGCAATCGACTAAGTAGACCGTCTATGTGAGGAAGCGGATTAGCGTCTTTCTTCGTTACGTCGAGACAAAATCGATATTTAATATCACCGTTATCTCCTACTTTTTTTATCAGGACTACGGGTGAACACCAGGGGCTTTCGCTTACCTCTATCACTCCTATTTCAAGCATCCTATCTAATTCCTTGTAAAGCAGGGCTTGTACCGCTGGAGAGACCGGGTAGTGGCGTTGCTTTACGGGGATCGCGTCACCGGTGTCAATGACATGGCTCATTAGAGACGTTTTCCCTAGTACGTGGCGCTCGTAGTCCAGGAACTTCATCTTTACGGCTTCTAATTGGGATTGTTGTTCCGGGGACAAAACATGGGCATTGGGATGTGGAATGACTTCTGGTTCCGTAATGGAACTAATGATATTTGGAGCGACACGAAAAGCTCTCCAGAAGTCAACCCCAAGATAACATTCCTGGTCGAGGCCTGGAACTAAATAAAATACAAACTCTTCTACAATCCCATTATATCCTAATCTACACTTAATTTTTCCTACTATTTCTTGAGTTTTCCCATCTGCAGTTTTCACTCCAGACTTATGCTTACTTATACTTAAACCTACTTCTTTGACAAACTCCAGACAGTTTTTTCCGAGAATGCTGATACTCGCGCCGCTGTCAAGTAGACCATACAGTACCTTGGTGCCTATTTGAATTCTGGCATAAGGCCGAGGATCAGAACTAGTGAAAACTGTCGTCGCTGCAATACTATTTCTAGTGATCTTTCTAAGACGATACCTCTCCCGTGTCCTGACTATACGTTTGGATATCGCACTTACATTTGTGTTAAATATTCTTTCCCTTGTTTCCATATACTCTTTTAAGCGTATGTGGAAAGGCTTTATTTGGAAAATGTTTCTATTAATATCTACTGTCTGGTTATCTATGGTATCTTTTAATCTGTCTCTTTGTAATATTGTGATGTGTTTGTTACTTATGTTACATTGTCTTTGTTCACCTACAATGTTCGGGGTGGATCGTGGGGCGTTTGTGTCGAACGCGACTCCCCCACGCTCCTCGCGTTCGGCCTGGAGTTTTCCGGTCGACACTGCGGACAATTTGGTTTGATGACGCCTTCTTTTCCGCACCCGAAACAATATATCCTATTGGTCGGTGACGGACAAGCACGAAGGAATGTCCGCCTGAAATGGAGAAAAATCAGACGCAGGAGCCGATCTGCAGCCGCGACAAAACTCGAGCAACGATACGAAGGTAAGCGAAATATATATAAAAAAAAACAGAATCCGCCTATGGATGTCATAGTGCTCGTAGAAATGCTAATGCCCTCTCAACTTATTTTTCTTTTCAGATAATACGCAGTTTCTGAGGTTTCCACCAACAATCGCCGCATCCGTGCCAGAGCAAATGGAAAAAAAATAGTAAGTATGCGTGACTGACTGTATTTATTTTTATTTTCCCATTAATCTTCGTTTTATATTTTCGTTTCAGATCATCACCCAGCGCAGAAGACGCCGAAGTTTGCCTACGGAAGGCCAATCAAGAATACTTTTCGCTTCCCATGAACATACTAATTGAAGCGCTGAATGGAAACGCCAAAGGTGTTGGCGCCGCCGCACCATCGAATGTCTCCCAGATATCTTCTGTACCATTTTCAATGGCCGTGCTCGACTGTACACAGTAAAATGTCGCTGATTCACAGGTAAACCCAAATTTACGCACTTCTTGTCATTCATTTCTTGAATTAAAATAATCTTGTTTCTTGGTTTGCAGTTTTGTGACCCAACTGATAAAACAATCGCAAACAAAGAGCTTAGTGCCAGTGCAGCGCTCCTCTCGAGAACAAACAACGACTCAAGAAATCCGTTGACGAGGAATACCGCACTTGGACATCGATGTCGAATAAAAATGACATTATTGCCCATTTCATTCGACCGAATACGAATTTCTCTTTCTGTGTCTACAGCCGCAACAAGGTCTCCACTAAATATCGTGTCTCTCTTCTGTACCTACGGTGGTGGCCAGTAATCACATCATCTATCGCCAGTAGAACAAAGATTGGCTATAAAACACCTCTTTGTCTTGCTGTTCGATAGCATGTTTTTGTTTTCAAATTTACAATATTAGAACACAACATTCACAAATGTTTATTTTTAAAATTTGCATAAGCCATATTTTGTTCAGATAAAAAATTTTGAGACAAAGAAATTTAATTGGCACTTCGTCAAATCACATTCCCATAACCCTATTATGTATATGATATGACAGCTTTACTAATTACATTACTTCCCTGCGTTGAAGCACAAATAAGTTCTCCGGTTTTATTGAAATAAGTTGTTTCTGGCAGACAGAAAATATGTGCCACTCTACGAACTTTTCGCAAATTATCCGTGTTGGAAAGTTTAAATATCTCTTCACTTCAAGCATTAGTCGGGATAATTCCTCTTTTTGAGTGTAAGTTCAACAGCTGCCAATTTACCTGGTTTGTTAATAAGACCTCCCCTTTGCAAAATATGGCTGCGTGTTTTCATTAAAAGTTTAATGCTGTATAATTGTTCAAAGTTTTTTGTAATGAACAAAAGGGAGATAGAGTTTGATCATTCATCACTTATGCGTTATGCCTGTCTGTCTGTTTGTTACTAATTAACGCTTGAACGCTTGTAAAGCTTCAGAAAGGGAATATTATATCGAGATTTTGTAAATTCGACAATTTTATGCTCTTCAATTAAGTTACCGGTTTAAAAACAGAAAATATCAGATATGTTTTTTGACATAGGCAAATACAGGGCTACACAGATTCTATGAATCAAGAGCGATTCATCGCTCTTTGAAATTTTTGAAAATGTATTTTCTTACGTTATGCATAGTGTGACCATCTCAATGTTGAGCACTCGGAGACATTTAGAAATTGAAAACGGGACATTTTGGATTAAAAACGGGACACTTTGAGGGATATTTTTTTTAGTAAAAAATGTTTTAAATTTACAAATATTTTATAAGATAATTTATAAGATTTTTTTTTCTTACTGTGTTTATGCATTCAATAAAATATATTATTATTATTATTATTATTGTATACATGAATAAAACTACTTTAAAAAGAATTGAAAATTATTCTTTAAACTAGGCATTGCTGCTAGGGCTCCACTGCGCTAGCTGGTGTGTATTGATGGTACTTTTCACTGCTTGCAATTAATGCTTTCCAACGTAGTCATATTAAAATTTGTTTTTTCTTTCGTCCAAATGCGGTTGATCACGAAAAACTGTGATAAGCCTAAACTCCTTCAGCTGTAGCAGTTTGAGAACAAAATGAATTGGCGAAAGCTTTTTAGACCAAGAAGGAGCCTGTGCGTCACTAACGTGTTTTTCTTTTCTAAATTGTTATTCAAAGGAAATTCTACCATCCTGTGTGAAATTAAAACCAGTGTTGCACACATTACACACAACTTTCTCAGAATCATTTTTTGAAATTTTTATAAATAGATAAATGTTTTGTATGGCTTAGGAAAAAGAACATTTTCGTTTTCCCATGTTGAAGCAATAACAAAATCTTAAACTCACAACATGAAGGCGCAAAATGTATCTTTTATTTGCAATTAAAACCTTTTTTTTACTAAACGTGAAGTACAAAACTAAACTCAAGCAAAGCACGTATCGGTTTTCTTTCGTTTTTGTCTATTTTAGTCAATTTTGTGATTGAATTATTATACATGGCCTAACTAAGGCCTACTAGACTAGTCGTTTGAATTTTCCATACGAAATTTGAACAAAAGTTAATGGTTCCTTTTCAACTTAGTTAGAAGAACTCTCTGCAGAGTTTAAGCGCAAACGAGTTTTATAACCTACGGGACATTTGGAGGATGTCCCGGTGTCCCGAACCATCGCTCCGGGACACGGGACAATGCTTGCTAAAACGGGACATGTCCCGTAAAAAAGGGACACATGGTCACACTAGTTATGCATGTTAAATTGCCCAAACGATTAGAAAATAAATGCTAATTGCTAAAATTCTAGTAAGCAGGTCTGTACTAATTACTTAGGTTCTTTTGAAACTCCCATGATTTTGTAAAAAGTGCAATGTTGTACAAGTTCAAATTTTGAGGGTAAAATGTTTACAATAGTTACCGAAAGCCCTGCAAGAATCTAAGCCCAAATAAAAGAATCACAACAAATTAATTACCAGTTGTCGCAAGTTAAGAAGTTCCCTTTAAGCAACAACATCAAACGTCATTCTCACAAAACTCAAATCGAATCATTATGAATCAATTTGAGTGACATCTCAATTCAGATAATGTATCTACGCCCATTTGGATGTCCTTTAGGTAAACATGTCACTGTGTCCCACGTTCACATTCAATGTCTAAACTACAAATTGCGTAAATGTTGCTTCTTCGTGCCCTGTGTAAGCCATATTGAAATTAAGCTATTTGCCATTAAGAGCCAAGCGATTACAGAGATATAGTAAACCCATTGCCTATTCGCATGCAAGCGAAAGCGATCAAATCATTAAATGCATCATTATTCCTGGACGGGATAACATCTCGCACTTTCGCTCCTATGCCTCGCTCTCTACATTATCTCCCTCTCTTTATGGCAGGAAGGTTCTGGTGTGTGTTTTGCTATGGAAGTAGCCCTTAAGCTGTTCCTATTGAAACCATCGTCGTTTTCTCTAACAGATGGCACTGTATCCGACAGTTCCGAACAATGACGTGTGTTTGACGAGCGATTTAATTGAATAACAATAAATCCTTACGAAATGAACCCGCTGTTTGGGCCCCAGGCAGCCGCGAAAGATAAAATCACAGGAGCGTATTTGTTGGATTAAAATAAGTATGGAGTACTTAGTTAAGCTGTGTTGCATGATATGACCAGTAGGTTACATTATGTGGAACACGATAGAATGGGAATGGTGCCCAACAGCCCAACCGTTAGGTGCTGATGTCCAAGAAATAATCTCCTGAATTTAAATAAAGGGTGTCCGAACAAGAACGCAAGGTTTAAATTTGGCATCATTCGAATTGACATTCGAACAATTATTATTGTTTGTGAGTAGAAGGTTAATAAAACAGGAGTGAAGGGAGAGACATCATGAAAATGCTGATTTTGCCGATAAAATCATCTTTAGTGACGAGGCCCATTTCCATCTGGATGGCTTCGTCAATAGGCAGAATTGTCGCATTTGGGGCGAGGAAAATCCTCATTTTTCACGAGAAGGAAATGCATCACTGTATGGTGTGAATTTTGGGCTGGAGGAATCATTGGACCTTTTTTTCATGAAAATGAGTCAGATCAAGCGCAAACAGTTAATGGTGTTCGGTATCGTGAAATGATAACCAATTTTATTGTGTCTAGAGTTGATGAAATGAATGTGGAGGGGATGTGGTTTCAACAAGACGGCGCCACTTCTCATACAGCCAGAGAAACAATTTAATTTCTGCACCAGTCATTTCAATCTTGCGTTCTTGTTGGGTCACTCTTTACTCGATCGATGGTGGAATTTCCAGGTCTGAAGCAACCTTTCGGGTTGCTGATGAAAGGCTTCCAACGTTAACACAATACTGAAGACAACTTCGTTGTCAATCTAAAAGACCCTTATCATCCAGGTCCTCTATATGTATGCTGCAGAGACATGGACCCTGACAACATACGTTGAAACAAAAATTAATCGATTAATTTTCGGAGAATGAAAACAAAGATTTAACCAAGAACCTTTCATGCTGCTTAGCGCCACTGAGTTAGCCAGAAAATTGAAGGTCCTACTAGTTTTGTCATGTAAAGCTAAAAGACAAATCCGACCCGTAGATTCTTCGAATCCAACCCGGAAGAAAGAAGAAAAAAAAAACTGACTCAGGTGGAGCACAAAGGTGATAGAGGACCTCAACTAACTTGGTGGGTGAAACTAAACATAGCTAGCCAAGGAGCGAGCTGGCTGGAGGCGCTTGTTGGATGAAAGCCTAGTCCGACCTGGATTGTAGAGCTGTCACTTACCCTGAACAGCTTCAAGTCTGGCTTGTCTGCGTTCACGTTCTTTAGACCTCTTTGTTGCAATTTCATCTAGTTCTCAAGGCTTTCACCGGCTGGTTCACGGATTACTCCGGCCGGTTTTACGGCTTTTCTGGTTTTTTTCGGATTTCTTTGACTTGTCTTAAGACTTTCGCCGACTGATTCAGCGAGTACACTGGTCTTCCGGCTTTGGTCGGATGGTTTATGGATTACTTCGGATTGTATCATTGCTTTCGTCAAATGGTTCACGGATATCCCCGTCTCTTCTTACGGTATTCGCCGTCTGGACTTACCGATTACTCAAGCTGGTCTGACGGCTTTCGCCGGGTGGTTCACGGATTACTCTGGCTGGTATAACGGCTTTTGCCAACTGGTTTACGGATTTTCCATGCTGGTCTTACGGATAACTCAAGTTGGTGTAACGGTTTTCACCGGGTGGGTCA
The DNA here is from genome assembly GCA_920937365.1 of Sphaerophoria rueppellii. Classification (NCBI taxonomy): domain Eukaryota; kingdom Metazoa; phylum Arthropoda; class Insecta; order Diptera; family Syrphidae; genus Sphaerophoria; species Sphaerophoria rueppellii. The sequence goes on along the minus strand of CAKKXW010000502.1, from coordinate 16,634 downwards.
CCATTTAATCAAGCTGATCTTAGGGCTTTAACCGGCTAGCTCACGGATTATTCTGTTAGTCTTACGGCTTTTGCCGGTTGGTGGATGTGGACTTCTCGACCGCTGCCGGATGAATGTTGGTTGATCTGGTGACCTTTATATCCTCGTGTACCGCGTTCTAGACCCTGATGTTAACTACTAGATGTGTCCTGCTTGACTGAAGGTTAGTGGAGGTCTTCTTGTAATACTTTCTTGCTACACTGAATGTGCAGTCTATCCGTTAAACGATAATTTCTAACACAAGTAGAGTTCACCATCTGTTTAATGCTTTCTGTGGATGTGAATTCTGTTCGTTACTTGTTAAGATAGAGCCCAAAGTTTCTTACGCTATTCTGTACTGCAGCGAAGAGTCAGAGTATATCATTCAACCTAACATCGTCATCAACATGTGTACTTAGTGTTGCTATACTACTCAACTATCCAGTGTCCCCAATTTAAGAATTTCGCCCACCTTTTATGTGACCGCAGATATCCCCTGACACTTTCAATCCCATCGCCTGTGAAGCATTAACCTAGCAAACACTTCCCTGTTTTATATTTCATATGGTGTATTGAAATTTCATCAATTTTCTGACGAACAGGCAGCTATCCTGTTTTAGGGTTGTGACGTGTCGAAAGCAAAGCCTTGTCAGTTCAATGAAATTTTCCAAACCATTTTCTAGCGTTTCCAATCCGTGATTTATTCCAACAGAAGGTGTACCACTACCAGTGGGTGTGTACGATCCAAGTGTATCCTATCCATGTGTCCAAATGGCAGGACATGCAGGATGCAGTGTTGTTGTTCAAGTTATCTCGCCCGATTATGTATTTTTTTCCGTTTTTAACTTTTCTCTCCGCACTTTTTTTTTGTGTTTAGAGTTCTATGTGGAGTAGGATAGACTGCCTGAGAGCTGCACCAAGGATGATCCACATACACTCGTACTCTGGCCACCACACCGTTCGCCGATATGTTCATGGGTCAGTTAATAAATGAACAGGAGAGGATGTCCTAGATTTGTTTGCTTTGGTATTTCATTAAAATTCAGTTGACATCGAATGGGATGGCTTCGAAAATGTGTCGATGGATGTGTTGAACATATGTTTAACCTGTGATTTTATAGTTTATAGTGTGGAAGTCTTCTTGTTCACCAAAAAGATACAGAAGCAAGAGCGAAATTTATAACACACGTTGACAGCTCAGGAAATGCATTTTCCAGAGATGAACTACTAACTCTATGGCAAATTGTGTGTTTGCAATGTGTAGATATCTTTTTGCTCGTTCGTATAGCTAGTCAAAAAAGGACTTACCTAGTTGTTGGACATTAGGATCTGATGATAGCAACGTGTGCTCAAGGTTTTAGTAGTGTTGACACAGTGACGTCTGATGTCATGTCAATTTATATTAGTTTTATAAAATTGGTCAGCCGATGACGACGACACCGAGAGACCGAGGTATTGAATATTGAAGTTCCTGTTGTTGCCATTTTACATAGATGGAATATGGCACTGACAACATACATGCTAATTTGAACTTACAAAACAAGTTAAGTTTTGGGTTGTGATTGATGGTGATTGAGAGGAGGGCATGGTTTTTGTATCAATGTAAAGATAACACTACTGTCAACAAATTTTAGAAAAACATTTTAGAATTTTGTGGATGGAGATGGAGATTAGGAATAGGTCGACTGAACAGTCGTTCGTGGGAGCTCTATCAGCCTATATTACTTTGTTGAAATATTCACGGCGAGCGGAAAAACTCTATGACCACACACCATGAGGAGTAGGGAAACACTTTATGAACAGGTCGGTCCTGTTACTTCATCCATTCCACGTAGGCGGTTTTATTGTTTCATTTTACCATAGTGATTAGTTCTGCCTTGGCCTAGCTGCAGTACGAGTAATAAGGCAACAACTTTTAGATCGCTACAGAATTTGAAAGAATATGTGTTATTTTACCCCCTATATAGGTTAAGCCCTGACGTGGCAGAGGGGCTTACGGTAACGACTTGAAAGAAGCTTTAGAGCTATGCGATCGTGAAACCTGTTTTCGCAGAAGGCCTCCTATAGTTGACTGGTCGAAGTTGAGTAGGAAATTTCTACTGACTATACCACCCAACGAAGGAGCGTTCCAACAAAGGCAAGGCACTTCCAACGAATGACGGTAGTAGAAGAATTTTTTTTTTTTTGATCACCGGTGAACACCTTTATATGGGCTACTTCGGAATTATTGAAGCCCGGGCCGTAAGAAAGAGCGGATTATCCGTCTCTTAATAGACCGAGTAATGCAGAGACCCTCAAATGCTATAAAGTAAACATTACTGGTATCCAGGAAATGCGATGGGATGAAGCGGGCAAAAGGAGGATGAAAAACTGCAACATCTACTATGGTAATTGTTACCGAGACCAACGAAAGCGGCCAACTGGATGCGAATTCGTTGTTGGAAAAAGATACAGCCAAAAAGTCTTGAGCTTCAAATTTGTTGGCAAACGCATCACGACGATATAACAATTGCGAAGTGTTGTTGTTGAAAGGATTTGGTACATCTACACATTCACGGAGGGACATGGAGATCTCCCGATCAATCAACCTTCAACCAGATTGATCACATTATGATCGACGGAAGGTACTTATCCAGCATTCTAGATGTTCGAACTTTATGAGGAGCCAACAACGACCTGGACCTGAGGCACTTCGTAAGAGGAAAAGAACTGCTCGTGAGTTCTACGAGCAAAAGAGGAGAGAGGTTTCTCAGGAGAGAAAAGAGGGAGCATGAGAAGCGTCAGATCAAGGATCTAGAGGAAACCAACAGCAGGAATGAATCAACCTTCAACCATATTGATCACATTACAATCGACGGAAGGTACTTATCCAGCATTCTAGATGTTCGAACTTTATGAGGAGCCAACATCTACCTGGACCTGAGGCACTACGTAAGAGGAAAAGAACTGCTCGTGAGTTCTACGAGCAAAAGAGGAGAGAGGTTTCTCAGGAGAGAAAAGAGGGAGCATGAGAAGCGTCAGATCAAGGATCTAGAGGAAACCAACAGCAGGAATGAAGTTCGGAAGCTTTACGGATTGGTAAAAAAAGTAAAAAAGTCAGAGTTTTATGAGCTTATCATTTTTTCCGTTGCAGTTCCACATCCGAAGAGGAAGGACGTGAGTCTGGAAACGAATAAGAAAAGCTATGGGTGCTAACGTCAGCGAAACAATTTATTGGATTTGAAGTTACAGACAAGAGATCATTAGTGAAAATGAGGAAGACTACGGAGAACTGGTGATTACCAGCATTTATATTGTGGGTTTCAGACTTAAATCCGACCTGAATACAACTTGTATTGAACGGTTCGAAAGAAAGTTTCTAATCCAACGAAGAAGGGATTCGCTGATACCGAAACTACACATTTTCGATAAAGGAGCAAGATGCAAGACTTTATCAAATGCCTTTGAAATATCAATTGCAACAATCTTACTTTCTCCAAAACGATGTATAGATTTGTTCCACTGTTCGATGAGATGAGCCGAAAGCCGTACTGCCGGTCATTAAGAGGTTTTCTATCTTCTAGATATTTCTTCAGCTGATAGTTTACCAGCGTTTCCAATACGTTAGACAGAAGGGACATAAGTGCAATCGGACGATAATTGGAGGGAGAAGAAGATTTTCTGTTCTGCTCGGAACGACCCCAGAAGAATAGAATAAATGGAAAAGCTTACGCAAGAGTTCTGCCAGCGTAGAAGAACACCTCTTCAGAATAACGGCGGGGATACCATCCGGAGATGAGATCCTTTAGGACTCTCAAAACAGCACGAGTTCGGAAGAAGATTCGTCCCATCTCCCATGGAATCATTGACGCGCTCAAGAAGTGGAGGAGTCATGGCACTCTCTGTCAGCGAAGATTTGGAGGTGAACTGTCTAGCAAAAATCTTAGCTTTCGCGAGAGCGTTAAAAACCGGAGTGTCATTGTCAACAAGCGTAGGTACCGAGAAAGAGGAAGAATACTGCGTTTTTTTTTTCAAATGACCAAAAATTCTTACTTCCTTTGGGACATTGCAATATATTTTGCCTTAATCTTTGGTCATGTAAGAAATTTGTCCGTCGAATAAGGGCATTGCAGGCCTTCCTGGCTTGTTTAAAATTGTTCCGGTTTTCCTTAGTTGGGCTGGCTCTAAACACCGGGACAGCTTGAATCAAACAATAACTTTTCTTTGGGTTTGATGCTTTTAACCCTTTTCAGGAAAAAAGTTACATTCAAACACTCTTGCGTCTGGAATGACCATTAGTTTACCTTGGACAGCAACTTCAGACGTGCTCTCAAGCATAGAGAATCGTTTCTTAGCCTTACTACGCGAATGTGGAACTCTCTTCCCCACTATGGCTTTCCCAATCATTGCATTGTTCTCGAATTCATGACCGACACCTAATTTTAAACACTTTCCTTTTACTGATGCTCGCAATGCACTCTTGGCGTTCAACTGTCTTCCTCAAATGTTAAACACCCCATGACAGAGGGGTGAAAGGACAAATGACGGAAGAAGACAACGAACTATTAAAACATTTTGTAAGTCCCTATGTAATGAACTTCATCCTTTCTTTGACATTTGAGTTCGAAAACTAGTTCTGACATTTGACATTTAAAATCAAAACACCTCAAAAAGCTTTGACAGTAGTAAGAAAAGAATAAAACTGGTTGATTTTGTAACCAATGTGATTCACATACTTAACATCTCCCTAACACTATAGATATGCTGGAAATATTTAATTCCGAGCTTACATACAATTTTTAATTTATTATTCATTAGCTCCAACGTCAGAACAAACCTCACTCAGCTCCACATCTCATTTGAACTTTCATCTGTTCATCTCAGAGAATTGACGAAATTTGAGCAAATCCGTTTTTTTTCTTCCATCTATTTTGATGTCCACAAAAAACCTGCGCACATATTCAATTCCGAATCATCTCCGAAATCTCGCCCAACAACACTCAAAAATACTCTCCATTTCGATGATGTTTTGGAAATCATCTCATCTGAGCTTTTTTCGAAAAAAAGCGAAAGACTTTCTGTGCTCCATTTGTGTATGCAACAGACGACAAAGTATTTGGGTTTCTTCAAAATATTCTCTTACGGCTGCTGTCGAGATGTTTTTTACGTCCAACTTAAATTTAGTCATTGGTTAAAGCTTGCGCGGCAAAGGAGTGTCCCAGAAATTCGGTGTTAGATCGAAATTTTGTCATAGAAAACAAAAAAATACAAAATTACAAAATCAGAAGTGGGATTGTATATTAAAAAAATCTCCAAATCTATGCAGAAATCGGAAGAAAATTAAATAAATCTCTCAGTCAAATTGTTTTTAAGCCCTGTATCCTTTTTCTGACTCGAAGATATCAAATACTAATTTGCTAATGTTTTCGTATCGCTTACATCATTAAAAGTGAATCCTTCTCAGCCGGTCGTTCGGTGGTGGTGGCATTTTGTCTGAAAGAAAAAACAAAAAAAAAGAAATTTAAGTAAGGACGATATCGCATCACCATCCCCATCAAAGGGACATCCCTAGGAAGAATTAAGGGATTTATATTTAAGGGCGAAAAAATAACACAAAATTATCTCTGCCCAAAAGGATATAAAACAGGAATGAAATAAAATTCGAATTTTTCTTCTTTTTTTTGTTTTTTTTGTGTGATAACGTCACTGGATTTATGAATAAATAAATTAATC
>CAKKXW010000500.1:0-17564 GCA_920937365.1 Sphaerophoria rueppellii | reverse complement strand
ACTAATCATTTCGGGAGAGGGCTTGTTGATTCCACTGCGAGATATTCTGGGAGTATTAGGGGTAGGTCGATATACCACGTCTTCGTACCTGGGACAGTTTATGCCTGCTCTCGCGGCATAAATAAAAGATTCTATGTAATTACATTTATACAAAGAATATATCAAAGAATAACAAACTTCTTCCAAATATATCCTTCTTCAAGCAAGTTCCGTTATAACGCACGTAAATGAGCTCTAAGAAAATTATTGGATTGAATCTCAGACTTCTTTTCGGTTCCGCGCCCTTGCTAGTGTTATGCCTTAACAGTGGCGTGAACCGATCCGATCCTGGAATTCAAACAATAATTCTCTAAATGCACGCAATATTGCCTTGAACGAACTTCTTCCTATATAAACCTTCTTCAAACAATAAGAAACTATATAAGAAACATATTTACATTAATGTATCTTAGAAAATAAATACGGCGCTCTCGTCCGTATTTGACAGGGTCCATGCTTCTGCACCATATAGCTGGATGGGGATTATGAGGGTCTTATAGAGCGTCACCTTAGTTGTTCGGGAGAGGGCTTTACTAATCAATTGCTTTCTTAGCCCGAAGAAACAGCGATTAGCAAGAGTTATTGTTCGTCTGATCTCGGCACTGATGTCGTTGTCTGTGTTGATTAGCGGACAAAGTCCCTAACTGCCTCGAAATTATATGCATTCATCGTAACGTTTTTTTGAAGAGGTCGATGTTGGGTGTCCTTTCTCGATGACAACATATACTTTGTTTTGCCCTCATTGACCGCTAAACCCATTTTTTCAGCCTCTGTCTGTATAATCGCAAAAGCACTGTTGACATCACGCTGCGTTCTCTCAATGATATCAATGTCATCAGCGTACTCGAGTAGTTGCACAGACTTCTGGAAGATAGTGCTTTTTTTTATAATTCATTTTTATTTATTCATTTAACTTATATCTACTTACATGCTAGACAAAAATGTGAAACTAGCCTAATTAATTCTACTTATATATAACTTACTGGCCCTAGTCGGGCGCTCTAAGCAATTCATTGTTCTTAAAATTAATGCCTTTCGGCCTACGAACTAAGTTTGTTTCTTTTTATTTCAATTTATTTTTTTTATTTTTTTAATAAGAAAATTTAAAATACTAATGCCAATGTCTTTTTTAAGGGGTTTTACTTACATGCTAGGGTCCTTAAAGATAAAACTTAAAATTACCTATTTAAAACTAGAACAACCACAGCGGCAAAAACTATGTCCTTAACTGTTCTGTTGTGGATTTTTTTAATTGTCTTCATTTTTTTTTTTTTTTTTTGAATTCTTATATTGTTTATTGTTTATTTTTTTGCACTTTTTTCACTTTTTCACTTTTTTTTTTTTTTTTTTGGTATATTTTTCCTTGGTGTTGTTTTTTGTTTTTTTTTTTATATATATTTATTTTATAGTGCCACCATACCTACTCTACTTAAACCTAAGACCTAAGACTAAAACCAATATGTAAGCCGGCCAAGGCAAAAAAATACCCCACCCGTTTGAAGCCACCAAAACTGGTTCTCCTGCTTCACCCTATCAATGCGGTCCCGTTCGGACACAGCCCTACTGAACCGAAGCAGCTCAGCTCCATCACGAGCGAGGATGCCTCGTTCATACAGGAGTCGCCGGTCTACAGTTTTACGCCTGACGTGGTAGATAAGCGGTACTGCCAATCTATCCTGTATCATGCCGCACTGGTCTAAATAGAGGAATGCCTCTGGTGGAATGAAGCCGCTCAAGCGTGCATTCTCGAAGTAGTTCTAGTTCGGATAGAACGGCCCGAAAATCAAATTGTTGGTTGAAGTCATAGCTCTCGCAATATGGCCCCGAACAAGTTTTATCACGAAATTGTCAATTCTGTTGATCCGAGCCCCATTGTATAGAACCTCGTTTGAATAATAATGCAGATAAGAAGATTCCGGTGTCCGATACCAACCGAGACAGCGCCGAAGACACTGCCTATCGAACACACGAAACTTCTCCATTTGGGAAGGGGCAATGTTGAACCACACTGGACAACCATAAACGATCATCGGCCGTATGAGGGCCATGTAGCAAATTACCTTCACTCTGGGGTCAAGCCGACTGCTGTAATGGAAGATAGTGCTTCTAGTGTCGATGTTGGAGTTCTGCACTATTCGTTCCAATATGATGTTAAAGAAGTCGCATGACAGTGCATCACCTTGTCTAAAGCCTTTTTTGACATCGAAGGCGTCGGTGAGGTCGTTACCGACTATAAAAGAGCAGCGCGAGTTCTCCATTGTCATCCTGCTCAGATGAATGAGTTTTATAAGGATGCCAAAACTGGACATGGCTTTATACAGTTCTTCTCTATAGATACTATCATACACGGCCTTTAAATCGATGAAAAGATGGTAGGTGTCGATTTGGAGTTCTTGAATTTTATCCAGGATCTGCCGTAATGTGAATATTTGATCCTGGTCTAAGGCCACACTGATATGGAGCTATCAGTTTGTTGAGAAACGGCTTCAGACGTTCACATAATACTGCAGAAAAGGTTTTATAAGGGATGTTTAGGAGGCTGATGCCTCTGTAGTTGTTGCAGTTTAGAGAGTCTCCTTTCTTCAGGATCGGGCAATTATCCATTCATCGGGCATGCTCTCTTCCGACCATATTCTGCAGACGAATTGGTACATGCTCCTTACCAAGACATCGCCAGCTGCTTTGATATTGGCATTGCTATCTTCACTTCTTCAACGTTGGGTAGACGGAAATCTTGGCTTGCGTCGTCTTCATTGAATGGTTCATTCTGTCTGATAGCGGAATTCGGTCGGGTAGACGGAAATCTTGGGTTGCGTCGCGACGCGTCGTCGTCATTGAATGGTTCCTCATCGTCATCGTCATGGTCATCGCCGTTGTAAAGTCTGCAGAAGTGGTCCTTCCATTTCCTCACTACTCGAGTTGGAATGATTTAGAAATCTGTGTTGATTAGTTAAACGAAAACCGAGTTAGAGTTTTGTATCAGAAATGACATTAGAAATGTGAAAAATTCTTAATCAGCCTTATTGTGAGTTTAGCCCGGAAAACCATTCCCCCGGAATATTTTCGTTCGCCTGGAATTTTAAAATCTATTGTGAGTTTCGCACGAATAGAATTTCACTTCGAATAAGGGGACTGTGTAACTCGATTCTACAAAAAAGTAAAATCGCAAATGAGTTTCGAATAAAATCAAAAGTAGAAAGAACCGGTGATAGCTGGGCTTGCAGAAAAACACAGTTTTCGGGGAATGAAAATATCCCCTTCATATTTCCTCTCAATTTATTAAACAGTTTAATATTATTTTTAACTTACAATCCAAATGCCTTGTTCCTTCAAGTAATATTCTTTTTCAATGCATTAGCTATGCATTTTGTTAAGGCTATTGATATGGAATTTGTAAGATATACGGTTTTTTTTTTAGTTCATTTCAAAAACAAATATTTAAACATATCGCTCATCCGATGTGTAGTATTGTGTACTGTAATAATATTAATTTTGAGAACTTTGTATTTAAAAACAGTCGACAATAGGTGTGTTTTTGTGACTATCAAGTAAAGTAAAACAAAAAAACAAACTGCCGTATTTATTAGATTTCCTTAAAATCGTTCTCAAAGGTTGTTTAGTTAAGCTTGCTTAAATATTAAAGCAGCCTTTAAGCAACGTTACTTAAATTCTTATTTATAATCGAGTATCGACTGATATTTAGTTACGCGACGTTTTTCTCAAAAATGTAATAGAAAGACAAATCTATTACAGGAAACTTTCAGATTTAGTTTGTCAAGAGTCAGATAGAACGTCAGTAAAAAAAAAAAAAAAAAACAAAACAAAATAAAACGCGACGCACGGTGCATACAGTTTCTTCTGAGGCCGTGGGCTTGTTTAGGAAATGAGTTTCGGCCGTGGGCTTGTTTAGGAAATGAGTTTCGAGGAGGAAGGAAAGGATGATGACGATGACGACAATCACATTGAAAAACAGACTAAGATGCCGCTGCTTCAGCTGAACTGAGCAAATGCTGACAACGCAATAAATGTTGTGGAAAATGTTGGTACAGTACCTACAACATAAGCAACAAAAATCAAACACCACGTCAAGAAATTGCAACAACATCTGGAGGATGCCAACATGTCGCCGTTTCAGAATGTAATTTAAAGTTTTGTGTGAATTAGATGTGAATGTTAATACATTTTGTAACATTTAAAAAAAAGCAAATGGGGATGGTTTTTATTTTCTTAAAGAGAAGCTTACCAAGCTTGATTATGTTAAGACTAGGATCATCATAACTAGATTGTTTATAAAAAATGGCACTAGGCAAGCTAGATAGTTACGTGTTGGCGGCCTTATAACTTTTCTTCCCTCGTGGAGTTTTTCTTTCCTATGCCTCGCATATCTTTATACAAAAAAAAACTAAAATAACCAACGGAGAAGAGATAATTTCTCAATATCATAGAAGTGTCAACATTTAACCAACCTTTAATCAACCTTTAAACAACAAATTTTGCGTTTAAGTTAAGAGAGCTTTAATTAACGTTGCTTAAATCTTCAAATTAATTATAAATTGGAATTTTCTACTTAAATCATACATAAGATTTGATTATAAATTTGGCTGAAAATATCCAGAAAACGATCCAGATTCAAACTCGATTTTACTGTCAATTTTGATTTAAATTTGAATGTTTTCAAAAAACAAACTGACAAATTTTGCCATTTGCCATATTAAATTATTCAAAAAATTTACTACAGCTCCCTCTGAGTTTGAAAAAAGGTAATTAACATTCCAAATTTTTATTGTTGTTTTCTTTGTTTAAATTTTGTTTCACTTGGTTGTCTCGAAAACACGTCTAATGAATATACTTCATTGGGGATTAGAAGAAATAAAAATCATTCTATGTATAGCAGTCAAGTAGTGGAGTTATTTATTTAAGGACACTATACGATGGAACAATGACGTTAGTGCAGAGAAGCCTATTACTCAGTAAACGCGATTTAATATTTTGAAACCTTTTTTATTAAAAATAACATACGATTTGTTTACTGTTTTAATGAAACAAGCTTCTTATTTAAGGGAAATCAAAGTCAGTTTTCGGCAGTTTAGTCATTTTTTTGTGCTTCAAGCAGTATTATTAATAATTTTAGTAAAAATAAATAAAGTTTTACAAGTATTTTTCCATGTTCCCACATTTTGTAACAATCCGGAGCGGAGTTGCGTTATGGGAAATGTTTGCTCAGTGTTAACACACTGTTCACTGTTTTGAAAACGTCGACGTCAAGGTGAAGTCTATGTCAGTTTAAATAAGTTAATTTCGCTTTTGATTTATATTTCTTGTTTCTATTTGGGATCCTCCATCTGACACCCCTCGACAACTTCAGCAAACAAGTGGCAGCGAGTACAGCTATAAGACTCATCTCAATGGACCAACAATAATGTGGGACATTCCATCATTTTTCATCAAAGTACATAGACTACATTATTCCAAAAACCTCAATTTGGGAAAAAACTACCAGGTATCCATTCCATCCAGAGATGAATGGGAAGACAATAAACACCTGGATGACAAAAGCATCCATTTTTATACAGATGGATCCAAGACAAATGATGGAGTTGGTAGTGGTGTGTACTCAGAAAAACTTAATCTAAGCCTCTTATTCTGGCTCCCTAATCATTGTAGCGTCTTCTAAGCGGAAATTTTAGCGATCAAAGAGGTTCTATCCTGGCTAAGAGAGAACGTGATATCAACCTCTGATATCCGCATCTTCTCTGACAGTAAGGCTGCTATTAAATCTTTCGACGGTGTCTCAACCAACTCTCAAACGGCCCTCGATTGTCGATCATCTCTTATGGAAATGGCGGGCGCAGCAATTTAATATTCACCTCTGCTGAAATTGTAGAGCCGGCGAACTCGCTAAAAATGGAACCGTCATACCTATCTCACCTGAAAGGGAAAAGATAGATAGATACCTATACATGCTACATGCAAACTTTTGATAATTATAGAAACAGCCTTAACGATAACAAGGTCTACGTGGTACAATTTACCTACGTGCGCACCCACAAAACTCATATGGCCTCACTTGACCTAAAGCGCTCTAAGGACTTGTTATCTCAGAGCAGATTTCATAGTAGCTCCCTAATAAGTGTCCTTACGGGACACTGTCTTATAGGCAGACACGCAATACGACTTGGTGTTTCTTTTTTAATACAAGTCACTGTGACGTAATACTTACTTTTTTCCTGAATGACATTTAATTCCGCCTGAACTGAGTACTGGCAATTAGGGAAATCTTTCGAACACGAACTTTTTTTCGCCCGAAATTCACAAAAGGCCAAATGAGAAGAAGGATTTCTTTTCGGATTTAATGCTGTTCACGTGAAACTCGCAAAAGGTGTAATTCCACCCGTCTGTCTAGTCTATCTTGCTCTCATTTATTTTCTAAAGAGTTATGCTGGTTTTCTTAAGAGAAGAAGAAGAAGTGGTTTAAGGAATAACTTAATTTTAAGGTCAAAAACTTCATTATAAATTATCTATATATAGAAGAGGTGCTATTTCGGTAGCTGTCACTTTTGAAGCTGTCATTTTTAACATTTGACAAGTAGAAACTACTTCATTAATAAAAATGGTTCAACAACGCGGGGTCATTACTTTTTCGAAAATGAGGCTGGAACAACGGTTACGGTCAATAGATTGCGCTATCGAGAGATGATTAATGATTTTTTATGGCCGGAATTGGATGGTATTGATCTGGATAACGTTTACTTCCAACAAGACGGCGCTACGTGCCACACAAGCACTGAAACCATCGATCTTTTACGGGAAAAGTTTCTGGACCGTGTTATCTCTCGAAGAGGGCAGCCATTTTGCGATTTGGTTGTGGAAAATTTCATGAAAAGGATATGGTATTGTAAGCGTGGTCATGGCGGCCATTTGGCTGATGTTGTGTTCCATTATTAACGGCATACCTCTTTATAATGAAATAAACATCCGATAATTTATCTTTGAAAATCAAAATAACACCTCTTATTGGAATAGCTTTTATATTTATAAATCTGAAGAGTTTGTTCGTTTAAACGCGGTAATCTCTGGAACTACTGGTTCAAATGGTATAATTCTTTTTGTGTTGGATAGTTCATTAATTGAGAAAGGTTTTAGACTACTTAACATTAAGCTGTGACCAATAGGAGCAAAGAATCAGTGGAAAAAGTGGAAATAACTGCATTAAATGTTAATTTTTGCGTTTTAACGCGCTTATCTCAGGAACTGTTTAATCAAGTTGAACATTTCTTTCAATGTTGAATGGTCCATTTATCGTAGATGGCTTGGAGCTTTATAATATTACGCTGCGACCAATAGGCGAGAAGCGTCAGTGAAAAATGTGGAAAAAATGGCAAAAAAATATTCATTTTTGAAGGCTTCTGTTGTCTGCTTGAACGTGCTTATCTCATGAACTACTAAATCAAATCGAACAATTCTTTTTGAATTGAATAGTCCATTTATCGAAGGGAAGGTTTTTAGGCATACAACGTTATACTAATAAGTTACGATGATAAGAGCAAAGCATCAGTGAAAAATGTAGCTAAAACAGGGAAAATTATATATTTGTGAAGGCATCGAGAGTCCACTGTTTTAAAATAACTTTGCAACAAAATTCCCATGCGGGCATGACAAGTCGAAGATGCATCTCTGGCCGGTGGATGAGGTAGGGGTGGACGAAGTCGCGGGCAGCTGCTAGTAAGTTACAAGATAGGTCTTTCTTTTGGGTGCATAATTTAACTGTAGGGCTTATTATGAGAAGTATTAAGGTCACGAATTAAAATTTGAATTATACTAAAAAGCAATAAATTCTCTGATATTTTGTTTTTTTTTCAGATTTGATAGAATCAAAACATTTTCTAATATGATTTTTTTTTAATTGTTTTTTCTTATTTATTCTATTCTAGTGGACAAAAATGCATGAAGAAATATCACTTTGTAATCTTCTCTGGGATGCTGAGTGGGCTCGTTGCTGTCCTTGCTATACCATCGATCTTAAATGTCCTCATATGTACACGTCAATCTTCAACACCCGCAACAGCCTACCGTCGTTATGTTCGGACAATATTTCACGTCTTAGCATGGTATGATTATCCGCTGAAAAAAGGATCAAAATTTTGGGAGAGCTTGAATATGGTACGAAAAGCTCACCTCCGATCTAGCAGAGCATGTGGCAAACTGAAAGTTGGTGGAATAACACAAAAAGATATGGCACTAACCCAATTCGGATTTATTGGATTCATAACGCTAGGTGCACCCAGAATAAGACTTTACGATAAAGAATTTCTTGAAAGTACCTCACACATGTGGAGAGTTCTGGGCTATCTGTTGGGCATTAAAGATGAATACAATATTTGTGGAGAAAATTGGGAAGTGACAAAAATGCGTTTGGATATTGCAATGCGGAAAGTCTATCAACCTGCTCTCGATAATGTGTCATCTGATTTTTACGATATGACAACATCACTTTTAAATGGGCTAAAACCAGTAAATATGATGCTCACACCGGGATCGTTTATTTTTTTCACCAAACGATTGGCCTATTGCAAGGGCTACGAGTATTTCGATGAGGACTATCCCAATCAAGTGAGGATACCAAATCAAAAGCAATACTACTACGATCTTGGCTTGTGGGACCGCTTCCTAGTTAGTTATGGATTGTTTTTAGTGACGTATTTGCATCAATACTCAATTGTGAGATGGTATATGAATTTCAGAGTTTGGTTGATACAATTTTTAATGTATTATTTGCCGTTTGGTGCGTTTGTCAAATACGGAATAAAATGGTCTTATGTACGAATTTTTACGTCTGCATCGATAAATGGTTATCATGACGATTAGCTGTTAAGTGTTTAAAATAAATGGATTCTTGATAATAAAGTGCCTTTTCAAATTTATTTCTTTTATTACATTATTCAATAAATCTATTGACGATTTTTCATATATTAGAAGCAGACCAATAGCTCGCTGGATTATTACAATTGACTATTAAAAGAATAAAAACAATTGCATTATTTTCAAAGAATTGTTCTGTCTTGTCTTGTCCAAGTCATTTGAAGTCCTGTCCTCTCTTCTCTGTCAAAATCCAAAATCGATTATTCAAGATTTTTGATAAGAAAATGCATTGTTAAAATGTTTGTCAAAATCTTCCAGTTCGAATACATGTGGTGACGTGAAATAACGCCAAATTTCAAATTTGATTTTATTTCGTTTTTCAAAACGAAATACGACCAATTTGGCTTTATTTCGATTTAAAAAAGAAATAAGGCCAAAAATATAGGTAATGGAAGTAACCCCGAATATTTTAATATTCGAAATCGGTGCAGGGAAATAACTTCACGGGAATCTGCTCCACACGGGAATTTGCTCCACTTTTTAAAGTGGAATAAATTCCCACTGCGAGTTGGAAATAACTGCACAATTTTCGTTGGTGGAATTATTTCCCAGCATGAAACTGAGCTATACAGGTTTTTACGAGGAATGTTAGTAATTTATTATAATTCAATCAAAGTATGTGATAATTTCAATTGATATGAACATAATTTTACAAGTTAAATATAATTTTTTTATTTTTTCGCACAGTAATTATGGTGTAACAAAAATGATGAATTCTATTTTGGGACCAGTCCAGAAATTGAATTCGGGTATCCTGACCTTCGTGATTAGTTTTAAACATTTTGTTGAACAATAAATGGAGTGAACAGTTTGAACATGTTTTGAAGGTTAACATACCGCATGCTTTAAGCCTATTTGACCTAAAGGAAACTCTTCTCAATGCAAACGTTTTTCTGAACTTTGGTGTTCGGTGAGAGTAGGGCATTCTACAAGCAAACTGTACTTGAACCCAGTTTCATCTTATTGCATCTTTTTGTTACCTAAAATAACTGAGCTGTTTCAATTCCATTAACAGCTCCATCAGAATGACATTTTTGTATTGATGGGATGTTTAGTTTCCTTGCATCAAGCGGATGCAGATGTAAGTAAAGTAACTCAGTCTGAAAATATTATTTCAATAAAGGATTTGGAGATTTAACCAAAACATGAAGCAGGTACCTACAGTAATTGCTTTAGCGAGCGAAGCGAGCTGAAAAAATTTTACCCGAAAGAGAATCAATTTGGGGTGTGTCTAGTTTTGGCATCCTAGAAAAACTCATCCGTCTGTGTAAGATGACAATGGAAAATTCACGCTGTTCCATCATGGTCGGAAAAAACTAAACGGACGCTTTTGATGTCAAAAAAGGTTTTAGACAAGGCGATGCGTTGTGATGCGATTTCTTCAACATCATTCTTGAAAAGATTGTGCAAAACTCCAATGTCAACACCAGAGGCACAATCTTTCAAAAGTCCGTCCAGCTACTAGGATACGCAGACGACATTGACACAATTGGAAGAAGACAGCGTTATGTCAGTGGAACATTTGTGAGCCTTGAGACGGAGGCCAGGAAGATGGGTCTAGCGGTGAACGAGGTCAAAACCAAGTTAATGCTGTCGACAAGACACGACAACCAATATCGACGTCTTGGAGCAAACGTCAACATAGACAGATTTAACTTCGAGGTAGTTAAGGACTTTGTCTACCTGGGATCCGCTATCAACTCAGACAACAACACCGCTGAAATCAAATGAAGATTCACTCTTCCCAATTGCTGCTTCTTTGGACTTAGAAGGCAATTGAGTAGTAAAGTCCTCTCCCGAGCCACTAAAGTGACACTTTACAAAACCCTCATCATCCCGGTCCTCATGTATGGTGCAGAGACATGGACTATATCAACTTCTGATGAAAACTCTTTGGGCTGCTTTGAGAGAAAAATTCTTCGAGTGATTTTTGGTCCTGTCTGCATTAATGGAGACGAAGATTCAACCAAGAATTGTACGAGCTGTACAGCGACACTGACCTAGCCAGAAAAGTTTAGGTCCAACGAGTTAGATGGTTGGGTCATGTTGAGCGAATGGAAAATAATGCTCCGGCTCGTAGAGTTTTCGAATCCAATCCGGAAGGACGTCGCAGAAGAGGAAGACCGCGACTCCGGTGGAGCACACAGGTGGTAGAGGACCTGAACCAACTTGGCGTGTGAAACTAGAGACAGTTAGCCAGGGACCGAGCTGGCTGGAGAAGTTTGTTGGGTGAGGCCCTGATCCGTCCTGGACTGTAGTGCCACCATAAGTATGTAAGTACCTATCAAAATGTCGACTGAAGTTTGACCTACAAAAAAAAGTTGACATTTTAATAGCAGACTCTCTTAATGTCCTTTGTAAAATTGTCGGTGAAAATGTCGACTGAGAAAACTGTACCTACCCGCTTTACTGTTTTTATTTGCAAACCTCCGCCAGCGATATATTTCTTTTTATTTCTTCTCCCAATGATAAACAAACCCGTGAGTTACTCCTTTGTCTTTATTTTCAATTGATTTAAGTTACTAAACCCGGCTCTCCCTTTTATTTTTACATTCTATGACTAATTTGTACTGAACATTGCAACAGGTCGATACCAAGGAAATAAAACTGAGGATGCTAATAATCGATTATTTTCATTGGAATACTAATAGTCGTCATTCAAAAACTGTTCGTAATAATTCGATTTATTTTCAAGAGGATGCTTATAATCGACTATTTTCAATCGAATACTAATAAGTAGCAGTTGTAGCGGTACTAGTAGGTTTAAGAAATCATCCGAATGATTTCACAGTGCATAATCGAATGATATCAAATTTTTTTTTGAATCGATTAAATCGTTGGAATGCGCCCATCTCTATCACCATCACTTTTTTTTTGTGACAGGTTTTGACAATTCTTGATTGCAGGGGTAACAACCTTTAAATATAAAGTAGAAACTCAGTTTAAAGCTGAGTAAAGCGTTTTATTGGAATTCCTATTGCTAAGCTAAGCTGAGTTCCCAATAAAACACGGCTATTGTTAACGTTAAAATTTATCAGAGTGGCTTGTTCATCGACAATGGAAAAGTGAATGATATTCACTTGCATTCGGCGCGCACTGCCGATTTTTTAACCAGTCCATGTTTTAAAATCGACTTTATAAGAGTCGACATTTTGATCAGTCGTTTTTTGACCGATCGACATTTGGAAAGTCGACATTATGACAGTCGATTTTTTTAAATCGACATTCCAAAATTGGCAAATCGTACTAAACCCAATATTTAAATTTCATTAACTTTAAGTTTGTATGTTTTGTACTTTTAACAATAGTTATTAAATATTTCCCTTGAAAAGGGTTTGTGTATTAAGCACACAATAGGTAGTTCTTTTTTTTTCGAACATGACTAACCACACATTCAACAGAGTAAAAGCTTTAACATCAAGCTCCATCTGTTGTGAATTCACAAAACATTTTGATATTGAAACTTTAATCTATTTCATAATTTATTAACAGAGGCTAAAACTGAGATCTGAAAACAGCGATGCCAACTGTCCGACATATCTCAGATAATTTTAAAAGATAATACTGTAACAGAGTTTGCGTTTAATTAGAAGTAAAGAAGAAGCTGTTATCAGAAGAGGTACTGAAACACTGGATTCATTTTCATACAGAATAAGAAATTAAGTCATGAATCGTGAGAGTGCATGAATTTAGATGAACCAATTCATAATAAACAGTGTGAATGATTTAATCTTTTATCCCTACAACAGTTCGTCGCCCTAGTATTGAAGTGCCGTATACGCCATTTTTACATTTTTGGGAAATCACTTTTGAATGTTTGGAATTCTATTAAAAAACTAACCGCTGGCATTTTTTGATTTTTTTGTATAATATATAATTAAGTTTTCTCTTTCATATACATGTTTTTTATAATCTGTTGGTCTTTTAGTTTTCAAAATATTTAAATTTTTTTCCAAAATGAGTTTGCCAGTTTGTTTACGCCCTCAAAATCAGAAGTTTCTTTCCTTTTCAACACACACGTTAAAAAAAAGTAAGATTCTGTATTCTCAGATTCTCACTTTCTAAATTCACTATTGTTTTTCATAACAAAAGGCACTATCTGCTTAAGGGAATTTGCGATAAGTATTTTTAGAATATTATAATTATTTTAGCAAACTTTTTACCAGAAGTGTCTTACTCCTAAGGATCACTTCTCAAAATGTTCGCCAAAGGCCGTGGCATGCAAGATTCCATAACAAAAGAGGGATATTGAACAGAATCATCGCTTCTTATTAAAATAAGAATAAAAAAAAAAAATAGAGTGGCTCTACAGCTCTTGAAGGGCCAAGGCCTAAGTGACTTACTCTCATCAACAATTCTCTAGATGCGTGTGAAGAATTGAGGGGGCCTGCAATTTAACGCTGATTCCGAACGCAAAGTTGAAAAGCATTTTTTTATGACATGTGATACTCTTGGATCCCTCCACGGGGTAAGCCTTGACGTGGCGGAGCGGCTTACGGTAACTACTACTATGAAGCTTAGAGCTATGCGATCGCGAAACTTGTTTTCGCAGAAGGGCCTCCCATGGTCGACAGGTCGAAGCGGAGTAGGCTGTTACTACCAATTACCCCACAACGAAGTGTTCCCACCAAGGCACTCCCACCGAGGGACGGCAGCGAATGAATTTCTTCTTTGGAATCAACGGTGGCGTCTCCAGTTTCAGTTAGGCTGAACTACTTGGTGAACACCTTTACGGGCTACTTCGACTTATTTGAAGCCCAGGCCGTAAAAGGAGTGGTTTTTCCGGCTCTTGCACTTGGAGTCACATCAAGTGCCTGGTACTCCAGGTTGGAGGTTGTGCGTTGGGGTGACTTCCCGACCACGTAGAAAAATTTTATTTGCGAAGCAACAACAGGCCTCGGAAACGGACGGATACACTGATGACGACCCAAGCAAATGTACAAAGGACAACGATTTTCAGATATGCACGTGGAATGTTAGGTCCCTTAATAGACCGCGTTCTGCCGAACAGTTAACGGAGACCCTCAACTGCTACAAAGCAGATATTACCGCTATCCAGGAAATGCGATGGGATGGACCGGGCAAAAAGGGGATGAAAAACTGCGACATTTACTATGGTAATTGTTACCGAGAGCAACAACAGTGACTCTTTGGATGCTGATTCGTCGTGGGAAGCAGACTCAGGCAAAAAGTCTTGAGCTTCAAATGCGTGAGCGAACGCATCACAACAATCCGAATCAAGGCTAAATTCGGCAACATCACCCTAATATGTGCGCATGCCCCACAGAAGAGAAAAAGGACGACACCAAAGACGAGTTCTACGAGCTCCTTGACAAAACATACGAGCAATGTCCTAGTTATGACATTAAAATTCTCCTCGGCGATTTTAACGCAAAGCTGGGAAAAGAGGACATCTTTGGTGGAACGGTCGGAAATCACAGCCTGCACGACACCACATCCGATAACGGATTCAGGCTGATCGATTTTGCTGCGGGGCGAAATGTTGTGGTAGCAAGCACCTGCTTCCCTCATCTCAACATCCATAAAGGTACATGGAGATCTCCTGATCAATCAACCGTCAACCAGATTGATCAACATCAACATCAACATCATTTTTTATTGGGCGAGTTCATTGCAGCAGAAAGCTTTTGGTTGTTGTATTTTCTTTTTTAAAGAGGGTCCGAAGCAGCTATTTTCGGAATTAACTTCAAGTTTCTTAATAGAAAAACTTCATTTTTCAATTCTGTTGAGGAAGTTTTCGGTTTTGGAAGAGAAAATGTAAGATATTTTGAAAGAAGGGCCCCAGCGCGGCAGCAGCGCGCGGCAGCAGCGCGCGGCGTCAATAAGTTCAACCAGCCGTGCATCCCTTATCGCCATCGCTGAAACTTCTTTAAAAATATGAAGGGAACAAATCTCTATCACTCGCAGCCATAACTGTAGTTTCTTATTGTTTTTTAGTCGCAAATTCTGTGGCGCAGGTTATTCAAGAACTTACTTAGTTTATTTTTCCTACTAGGTACCTATATTTTTATTTATAATTAAAACTAGATATTTTGATTTTTTCGAATTCATGAAAAAACTAGCTGAGCTTGCGAAGCGAACCCCGTCTTGGCCCCCTTCATCAGAGTATCTCCAGAATAATTATAATTAAGACAGATATTGTTAAAATGCAATGTGATTTGCTTGAATCCAAATAGATAACAACATATCTGAATTTTTCCAAGCTTTACAACTAACTAGTAATTTTCTACTTTAATTAAAGCATGAAATGCGAACTTCGTTTAAAAAATCAACAAATTCTCGTTCTTCTGTTGTGTTTTGAATATTTCACAAAATAAGAATATGATACAGCTTTCGACTGTGCTCCTTATTTGCTGATTAACCCGAAAGATTGTCCAAAATATTTGTTTTTACTCAGGCTATATCTACAGTGAAAATTTTATAAAAATGGATTGAGGATTGAGCGGAATGTCCCTACCGGACATACAAAAAAAAAAACAATGAACTTGCAAAACTTAATATTGTGTTGATGTTCTTCGTGCTCTCGCAGAGTGTTTTGAATTCCCAATCAAATATTTTCCATTTTTCCATTTACAAATCAGTGTACTTACAATTTCATGCAACTTTTCCCTTGAAAATCTACGAGTTTTCCTAGTTATTGATCAAGAACTTTCTATTTTTCCATTGACAAACCCATTTCGAAACAAAAATTCCAAGCAAACAAAAAATGTCATCCCTTTGTTTGGTTTTTTCCAGTTTTCCCACTCTTCCATGTGTTTTTTTCCAATTTTTTTTTTAGAGAAACTATCACTGAATACAACAGTATAAACCATGAAAATTGTACAAATATCTGTTGAGCCATTTCGGAGTTCATAAGAGACATACAAACATGCATCTATTTTTATATATATCGATAGAGGATTGTTATTCCAAGAAAAAAAAATGTGCACGAATACTTGTCCTGTAATACAAAACTAAATTAATAATTTGGGCAGATGTATCCTTAAAAAAAAAACGCTGATCGGACTATTATTTTTTTTAAGTTTGAACTTTGGCGTTAATTTGAATAGTGCTTAAGGATGCAAGTGAGTTTATCGACACACTGACGGAATCGCCGGACCCACTTTTTTCGATTTCTCTATCAGTGTAATGTCATATATTCTATAAATTTGTCGCAATAAAAAAAAATTGGCCCCAAAAATGCGTAAATGGCCCAAAAATGGCCCTAAGAATTATTTTTCTGAGAACAACGCTGATGAGAAGCGTCAGATCCAGGATGTTGAGAGAGCCAACAGCAGGAATGAAGTTCGGAGGTTTTACCGAAAGGTTAAACAGCTGGCTCAAGGTCATCGAGCAAGAACTGATGCCTGCAGAGATAAACAAGGGAACATCATAGCAGAATCGCAGTCAATGCTGGGGATTTGGAAAGACCACTTCTGTAGATTGTATAACGGTGACGACGAACAAAATACCGCCGTCAGACAGGAGCCTTTCATCGGACACGATGATAGCCAACAATTGAAACAAGTGAAAACCGCAATATCACGGCTGAAATCCAACAAAGCCGCTGGAGCAGATGGACTAGCTGCTGAGTTGTTCAAAGCAGCAGGCGACGAGCTAGATAGGAGCATGCACCAAATCATCTGTATAAGATATGGTCAGAGGAATGCATGCCCGATGAATGGAACCTCAGCATTGTTTGCCCGATCCTGAAAGAGGGAGATACTCTAAACTGCGCCAACTATAGAGGAATAAGTCTACTAAACATCGCCTACAAGATCCTCTCTGCCGTAATATGTGAACGTCTGAAGCCTTTCGTCAACAATCTGATTGGTCCTTATCAATGTGGCTTCAGGCCAGGAAAGTCAACCATCGACCAAATTTTCACGTTGCGGCAGATCCTGGAAAAGACCTATGAACTCCAAATCGATACCCACCACCTTTTCATCGATTTTAAGGCCGCGTATGACAGCATCTACAGAGACGAACTGTACAAAGCTATGTCTAGTTTTGGCGTCCCTACCAAGCTCGTTCGCTTGTGCAAAATGACGATGTAGAAATCACGCTGCTCCATCAAGGTTGGCAACGAGCTCACGGAATCTTTCGACGTCAAAAAAGGATTCAGATAAGGCGATGCACTGTCATGCGATTTCTTTAACATCGTTCTTGAGAAGATAGTGCAGAACTCCAACGTCAACACCAGAGGCACTATCTTCCAAAAATCTGTTCAACTTCTCGCGTACGCCGATGATATTGATATAATGGGAAGAACACAGCGTGATGTCTGTCTGAAAGCCTTCGACACTATTCCCGAGGGACGTAGGAGGAGAGGAAGACCGCGACTCAGGTGGCGCACTCAAGTGGAAGAGGACCTCAATCAACTTGGAGTGCAAAACTGGAGACGACTAGCTAAGGACCGAGCTAGCTGGCGGAGACTGTTGATTGAGGCCCAAGTCCACAACGGACTGAAGCGGCAAAAATGAGTTTAGCGGTAAATGAGGGAAAAACGAAGTATATGCTGTCTTTGAGGAAGGACACCCAACACCGACGGCTCGGGCAGAACGTCACAATAGACGCGTATAACTTCGAGGTAGTAGAGGAGTTTG